>JAADYK010000016.1:0-61871 GCA_023338225.1 Halophytophthora batemanensis
CTCGATAAATGATGCAGTATTGCAAGGACTCACGAGCGAAAGTCGCGAAGGCTCTGGGGTCGCCTTAGTAGCCACACGGACCTATAAAAGCAATAGCACAGATCATCGCACCGAATCGTACAACTAAGTGAGCTTCAAGGCCATGACCAGTCACCCCATGACGCCTTCACAAGGCACTACCTCGAAATCCGCTGAGTTTATGCCCAGAGAGTCCGATAAACGCGATTGCTTCTCGCTGCCACTGTCGTTCCTGCTTTCTCTGCTGTCTTCTGATACACGGTCTCTCGTGGCAGGAGCCTGCGAGCCCTTCAAATTTGCTTTCACAGGTAGCCGAACCTAGGGAGCACAGGTAAAGGACGTTCGCAACAACGCATAGGAGTATATCAGTACAGACAGCCAGAGTGAGCATACCTAGAGACATTCAGCGATTCACCTCAAAGTCAGCCGAGTTCACGCCCAGTGAATCTGACTGACTCGATCTGTCATCGCTTTTCGAGCTATTGTCTTCCTTGCCACTGTCTTCCGAGAATCGAGGTTTCGTAATGGACGTCCGTGGACGCTCCAATGCTGCCTTGACAGGTAGCCGAACCTGTAGGATTAGCAGGAAATGCGGGTGCGTTCATGAATGTATCAGTTGGATATCTGAACCAGCAAACAGCACACGACGGTGTTCAGATCCACCTCAAAATCCGCCGAGTCGATACCCAGCGAGTCCAACAGATTCGACTCATCTTCGCTTCCCGCATCTCTCTTGTCCTGGCCGCTCTCGCTTGAACCTTCATCGCGTGCTTTACTCGCCGTTGAAGGTCCCAATCTCTCATTAGTTTCTTGGTAATGCGGCTACATCAACGTGAGCAACACACGTACAAACCAACTGAGTTTGTGGCCGACCCTAGCATCACTACAAGAACCAGGATAAAGCCAAAGAATGCCCCACCTTGTCGCCGTAGGCTTGACTTCCGTCGTCGCTTGCAGCTTCATCCAAAGAACCCTGAAACTGCGTGCTGCCTGTGCGCTTGAGAATTTCAGCCATGCGCTCGTCTAGTGAGATTGGCGCACTCTTGGTTGCCGCCTTCTTCTCCTTCTCCTTCAGCTGCTTCTCCTCCCTTTGCTGCTCCCGCTCCTTCCGTCCCTTCCTTCGGACTGCTTCTTCGTCCTCTTCCTGACTAACAGGATGGAAGGAGGTTCCCATATCAAACGCGTAGGGATCGGCACTATAAACCGGCGAGTGTAAGCATCAGCATGAGGCAAACGACTTGAGCAGTCTTCGCGCAGCACAATGCACAGCGTACGTACTCGGAATCGAATAACGCGTCAGCTCTGGTAGATGACGCTGCGTAGTAACTGGGTGGCGGATCTTCGGAATCTGACAACGGCTCTTGCTTCTCGGCCTTCTTTTTGCTTTTGCCTTTTTTCTCCGAGCTTTTGGACTTGCTCTTGCTCTTGCTCTTGCTCTTGTGGCTTTTGAGATTCGTGGACGCGAGCAGCGCCGCTGCCGCAGAGGTCACAGCAGACACAGAAGACGAAGAGTATGCACTTGTGCGCGGTGGCTTGCGCGTGGTCTCGATAGGCGAGGTGGAGTCCTCATCTTCCTGGAGAAATCTGCCTCCATCAACCAGATATTGGCGTGGATGAGTGACAACAACAGACATCGTGGCACCGTCAGAGCTCGCCAGAACCTGGTCTACGCTTGAATGCCAAGGAAACAATCATGTGCATACGAGGATCCCATACACACATCGTCTAGCTGTCTGTGGGCATGCACACGCACCGCTCGAACTCCCCGTCGGAGTCGTCTTCCTCCATTCTGCCTTCGCTGGTCTGCGAACGGAACTTCAAACCCTTTCGGGATACGAACGTACTGTCCTTCTCCGCCAAAGTCCGATCTTGGATCCCCTATTAGTGGCCCATTCCCCTTCCTGAGCTCTGGTGGATCACTTGGACGGAAGAAGCACACGCGAGTCGAACGACGCGGCGACCCGAGCACCAGGACGCCAGCCAGCAGCCGCCATGGGGGAAGACAAGATCAGCGGTGAGTACGCAGCCCGGCCTGTGCGTGCTGTCTGCATGTGCCCGCCGTTGCAAGCTTCGTATCAGGCTGTGTGCGCGCGCAGTAGCGATGCCGATATGCGACCGCCGACCGCTCGGGAATGGCACGCAGACTTGCAGAGGGGGAAGTGGTGGCGCTAATGCATGGGTTGGGTGCTGGTTTTGTGGGGTTGCTGTGGCTTTGGGTTGGCGAATAGAAGGGAAGGTGGTGGAAAAGAACCCCGCGGGGGAGACGCCCATCCAGAACATGTACACTTTCTGGTACATGAAGCGCAACCAAGGCAACAAGGCCGTCAGCGTACGTTAAGCACTGAAGCTTTCCCCACACCGATGTATCGACCGTTGCGCTACATCCCTGCGTGTGTAGCCATACTGAGTCGTACGTGTGTGTATTGTGCGCGTGCACGCTGCAGGAGAGCTACGAGAAGAGTATCAAGGGTCTGGGTGAGTTCAAGACGGTGCAGGACTTTTGGCGCGTGTACAACCACCTGGTGCGGCCCAATGACCTGCCCAACACCATGGACTACCATCTCTTCAAGACGGGCATTAAGCCCATGTGGGAGGACTCGGCCAACCGACGAGGTGGCAAGTGGATGGTGCGTCTGCGTAAGGGCATCGCCTCGCGGTATTGGGAGGACCTGGTTCTAGCCATTATCGGCGAGCAGTTTGATGTGGGCAACGAGATCTGCGGCGCTGTGATCTCCATCCGCTACAATGAAGATATCATCTCGCTCTGGAACCGCAACGCCGACAACAGCGAGGCCTGCTACCGCATCCGGTGCGTCCACAAACCGCAGTAGCAATTGACCGCAAGGAGCACTAACGATGTGTTGCTTGTTGGTGTTTGCTGGCAGTGACACGATGCGGAAGGTGCTGAACTTACCGCAGTTCGTGGCGCTCGAGTACAAGCGCCACGACACGTCGCTGAGCGATAACTCGAGCTTTCGCAATACGACGCTCTGGCGCTCGGACAAGAACAGTGGTAGTAAGTCGCCTGCAGCATGCTGCCTGTTTTGCACTGGTGGTTTGGCCTGCGTTGTATCACTTGGAAGAGCTCTAGTCTGACTGGGAACTCGTGCTTGTTCGTGTCCATGCTGTACTTACGCACAGCGGGCGCTCCGGAACGATCTTCGAGCGCGACGGGTGCTGGCAGCAGCGGCCGCTTCTCCCGCGACAAGTTCGACAAACCAACGACGCACGCGCGACCAGCTTGGGGCCGTGACAGCAAGCGCCCGTACTTCTCCAAGTCCGTGAGCGAGAGCAGCGGCGGCCACCACCGCAACAGCAAGACGAGCGACGACAAAGCGGAGTGATAGTGATAGTGGCCAGTGCGCCAGGCAGCAGCAATAAGACACCAGCAAGAGAACTGGACGAATCGAGAGGCCAGGCAGCGAAGCGAAGTCAGCTACTGCTGCCGCGAAACTCCACTCTCGAGTAAACCCAGCACAGAACAAAGAGACCAGCCAGGCTTGCTGCTGGAGGGAAATGGAACCGAGTTGGAGTACTGGAGTGAAGGCGAGCTTTGTTGTTGTGGTCTACAGAGAGCTAAGCGCTTTGGGATCTGGAAGAGAGGACGCGATGGCTCAGAGACCGCCTAAAAATACCAGAGGACGGGAAGACGCAGAGGCCTCTGCTCTGCTGTGTTGTACTCCAGTCTGTTGTCAGTGAAGTCAGCGACGGGGGCACTTTCCGAGCAGTTCAGCAGTCTTCAGCGGCGGCCTTAGACCCAGCAAGCCACTATGACGCCTATGGAGCAGGCAAGCAAGATGCGCAACAAAGGCGTCACCATCGCTACTCTCATCCGTGGCGGTTCGTGCGCTTTGCTCTGCTTTCGCTGGAACGCGGGTTGGTATGTGCTGTGGCTTTCTTACGATGAAGCATGGCCGTCCTGTGGCTTCTGGTTGTGTCAAAATGGCAGAGCAAGAGCGATACCGCAATCACGACCCGCACCTGGATGCAGCGCTGAACGAGGTCTACGAGTACATGACGACGAAGTTGGACCCGATCCTAAACAAGGCGCTGGAGGAGGTGCTGCTCTACCAACCGGATCAGACCGCGGACTTCCTCGCCAACGCTGTGCGCGGCACACTCAACACCAAGAAGTACAACTACGTGGTGCGTGCCGGCTTGCTTGGCTTCAAGCTGCAAAGTGGTCATTTTGCTTTGCTAATCGAACTGCCACATTTGCATGTGCGCTTCTCTAGGAGTTCAAGCGGCAGCAGTACTTCGACCGCAAGGTGCGCCACCTTCTAGTACTGGCCATCAACACCGCTGTGCGCGAACGCCCTGCCGACATCCCGACTTTCCTAGCTGAGCTGTTTGAAACGCGCTCCAAGTTCTACTGAACGGGGAATTGCAGCAGAGCTGGTGGAATTGGTGCGCACTTGGGTTGTAATCGAGCTTTATGCACTATCCCTCTCAGTATGTCTGGAGTTGCGTTTGGAGGTTGATCTGTGCTGTTAAATACTACGTGCAGTCTGCTCTCTAGTGAGCTTGCTCATTTGCATTGACCCGAAACAGAAAACGCCATGTCTTCTAGGGCCAGGGCGGTACTTTAGCACCTCATGGAAACTTAATGATATGTCGAGGCGATCTCCCAAGCACACTTCCTCGCTGCAGCACAAGAATCCATAAAGCAAAACATGAAATACTTCGATCTAAAGACTCCTTTACTGTCTCCAGACATGATCAACGCAAGCTGCGCGCCGGCATTACCATGGGCTGATGCCACGTTTCCATCTGCTTCAAGCAAGCTCTCTCACTCTCTCTGGCTGCAGCTAGTATCGACGGTGTCGGCGATAGCTATCGCTGCGACGCCCAGTGACCCACGACGAGGGTTCCCACGGATCCAGCGAACTCCAAGAGTATGACAAGTACGGGCGCAGACGCGAACGGTGGAAGCGATCAAGGTGGAAGAAAGCCTCGCGTTCTCCGTCCGACTCTAAGTCTGCACTCGAGTTCCCGTATCCTTGAACCCCACCTCCAGTCGCTACATGAACCCGCAATGCCCACCACAATACTCGGTGTGAATTTCGTCCCAGCAGCAACCAGCCCCTTCAAATAACACGGCAGGGGTACGCACAGGTGCCTTGACGCTCCAGCACAACCACTGCTCGTTCCGTCAGCTCCACAATCACCCGCATCTGGTCGATTTCCGTCTTCATCGTTGACATGCTGCTCTCCAACTTGTTCAGTTTCTCCTCCAGTCGATTGATCTTCCCCACGAGGCGGCACACCTCCATTTCACGAGCCACTGCTTCCCCAGCGCTTCCCGCGAGATCCTTACTCAAAGAGAAGTATCGATCACAGTCCCAGCAGGTGCGAATGGACGAACGCGTGCCCAACGAACTGAGACTGTGACAGCAGGAACCGTTGGGGCTACGCACACGTGCTAGTGGGATATAGCCCCCGGTTGATTTCTTCGCTTGCATCTCCTTCACAGCAGGGCTCAGCGCACTGAGTTGTAGCGACTGGCTGTCGTTATGGCAGCAAAGGAGCAAACGTGAGAGTGACCAAGCCTCCTTGATGCGAATGAGAAGCTGTCGTAAGGCGGGAGGGGCCCAAGCGGTGAAGTGAGAGTTTGAGACGATTCCCAGAGTGTTTCTCTCAGCACGGCACAGCAGTATGTCAAGAAACCATGCAGCCAATCCACAAGGCTTCTTGAGGTCAAGGGCGGGTTCCCGAGCTCCTGATTGCAAGTATGGCGATAGGGATGCATCTTCTCGTTAGGCGAAGCAAACTGTGGAGTGACTGTCATAGTACTTGAAAACTCGAGCCCCCGCGTTTTGGTTCGTCCCAGAAATGCATCACCAAAGTAAGCGAAAGACGGAGCTGAAACACAAACCATAAGCGCGAAGCAAGATGATACCGTTGGTCACAGCTTGCTATCGTTGGCAGCAACAGCAGCAGCTCCGTTGTGCTGAAACGCGGCCTTTATCGAAAACAGATTGCTCTTCACCTGCTTGATTGATAGAGACTCATGTCATGCCACGCACTCATCAATGCTTCTGACGAAAGCTGCAAGCTCAAGAGCATGGCCATCAATCAAACTGCCGCCGAGTGAGCATGCGCGCGCAGTTCCGCTGCAACAGCTGAAGCCAAAAGACAGCGAACTAGGTAGCCCATACAGCTCCATGCACAGTTTCCACGAGCGTACGCACCTCTGTTCCCACCTGTCGGAAGAATTAGTCCAGAGCCTGCCTATCCACTCTTGCTTTCGTTTTTCGAAAGCTTTGAGCAGCATTTCGGCCGAGTCCAAGCTCTCTCATCCTTGCTGGGCAAAGCACGTTCTACTCCTAAAGAGCTAAAGCTCTCTTGACGTGCCGAACGGTAGACAATGGCAGCGCACGGAAAGAACGTACGCGTGTGATTATGACGCGAAGGGGAAATCCGAGCACGATTGAGCATTAGTCGACGCTCCTTGATCCGAATCTCGGGCTTCTGGCTTGACACGGGGTAGCCTTAGACAGCGTATCTGGACCCGCAGCACTTCCCCTTTCAAACTGGCCTAGGGTGCTGGAGCCTGCTCATTTTTGGTCTTTCGTCGAGGAGAGAAGACCGCTCGCAGTGCTGAGAGGTCACGTTGCCAACGGAGTACAGCAACGAGAGAGAAAAACGGCATGATTTGGCTTTGGCGCAATACCGTCCTGCTCGCGGTGCTTGGAGTCACGTGTATCAATCAGCTGAAGGTTGTTGCCTCCCAAGCTCGAAGTTGTAATGCCTCTCCACTGGACCCCAGTTCATCAAAGATTGAGATTTTGGCCCTCTTCTCAGGTCCTGACGTGGGTGGCGAAAGACTGTCCTCGGTCTCGTCCCAGGTGGAAAGCAGTATCGCTCACGGAACCTCCGCCGACTTTGTGGTTGTCAACATCTCCGAAGTAACTTTCGGGAACGTCCTGAGCCCCTTCACCGCTGTTGGTGACAGCCAGATCCTCTACGATGACTCGAAGTGGGAGCTATTCAGCAACAGCAGAGACGAAGAGCTCATCTCCACGTTTTGGGCGCGCTTCCGACTCTCAACATCTTCCTTCAGCTCCTCGGAGATATCGACCCCTCCCGTGACTGTCTGCATGATGACGAGTCAATGGGACAATTCCTCGTGGTCCCAACCCAGCGCCATCACCGTGGCTGCAGAAGTCGTCACTCGACTCGACAAAGCCTGTGGTGCCAATGACACCATCGCACTGGTGTTCAGCTCAACTGTATGTGACGTCGTTGCTGACTACCTTGAGGGGATGACTGCAGAAAGCACCTTTATGTCACCGCTCACACTGCTGGATGTAAGCGACTCCCTAGCGTCTAGGCCTTCGTCTTCGATATCCAACCGCGTGTTCTTCCGACCGGGTTCCGGAACTTGCACGCAACCTCTCACTGCATCTCCGTCAGCTGGTGATTCCATGGACGTCTTGGCGGTTAAGCTGCTGACCGGAGTGTCGTGCGGCAACAGCACGAACGAAAGCATTGTATCCAGCAATGCTACACCACCTGCATCACCGCCCACGGAAGATGACGACGGTAGCAGTAGCATCGCCAGCGAGACTGGGAACGACTCCAGCTGGGAGCAGAAGCAGAGTTTCGTGGTGCTCGTATGCTGCGTCATCTTCCTGCTTGGCTCCGGCGGTTTGATCTACGTACTGCGACGGAGACAGTATTTCCGCTCGAGCCAGACCTCCAAGGACGAGAAGGAGCTCACCACGAAACTGGCCTACGTGCTGAGCATCTAATCCGTCCACCAGGCAGTCTGACTTGGTGTTTTACCCTTCTGGACGTTTCTCTCTTGCTTTGAACGTAGACTTGGGTATGTCTTCCTGTAGAAAGTGCGTTCCAACATAACCTTTGTTCGCTCAAGAGCAGTAAACCAAGATCACACAGCACGTTTTGTTCGTGAAACTGGATACGTGCCTCTAAGGCCAATCCCGTCTCTCATTCTTCCCAGTCATTCGCTTAGTCCTTGTTCTCCAGCAGGTAGAGCAGGAGGGAGGCACTCGAGAGGTTCACGGAGCAGTTGACGCGGTCCAGGTCGTGGCCGCCCTCCACGAGGCCCCAGTTCGAGATCTGGAACTCCTCCTCGAGACGCGCGACATCCATGGCCTCCTTCGCCGTGATGTGGCGCTTGAAGAGCGCAAGCGCCGTGATCAGAGACTATAGACAGAGATACACACGCGCATAGAAGTAGAAGATCAGAACCAAACACACAACTCTTGAAGTGGAGGCAGTGCTTTGCTCGGAGCTCTAAGCGTACCTTGCATTCCTTGGTAATGCAGCGTAGCGACGTCAGTTCAAAGTCGTTGAGCTGTACAACAGGCAGCGTTAAACACCATGGCCCAGGTCAGATCACGCCAACACGCCAGGAACTCAGGTGGTGACCAAAGAATCGGAGCTTCGTGGCTGAGTGCCCACCTTCTCGAGGTGGCTGCGGACATTGCTGATGAGCTGGTCATCGTGCGAGAGCTTGTCGATGGTCCCGTGGCTGACATCCACTTCGCCATTGAACTGCTCAGCGAACCACTTGCGCACAGGCCCCCACTTCTTCTCCTGCTGCGTCACAAGCGCGTCTTGCTGGTCGGCCGTCACTTGGTAGCACACCGTGTCCGTGTGCAGGTAGTGCATCATCTCGTCGATGGTCTCAGCACTGCTGCCAGTACGCCCCATGTCCAGCGCCGTAGATGCCAGCGTCATGATGGGCATGGTGGACGGACGGATGTCGTGGCTCTGAGCGTCCCATTCGTGCGCCACGGCGTAGGCCATGGCGCGCGTGGGCAGGTGCACGGGCAGATGGCTGGGCGTCTTCACCGACTTGCCGTCCAGCGTTACAGCGAAGACCTTGCGCGCATCCGTCTCCACGTCCTTCACGCCCACGTCCTTGTAGAAGCGCAGTACGCCCGTGATCTTGTTGGGGCCTGGAGACATCCAGACAAAGACACCGATTGCTCAGCTTTCAAGCTGCGTCCAGACGCTGGACGGACAGCAACACGTAGGCATGAAAGAGGCGCATACGCACCAGCCAGTCCACCCGAGCCGGCCTTCGCCGAGAACGCGCGGCGCGGCGCCGCCGCCAGCACCTGCAATTGCTTCCCCGTCGTGTGCAGCATCTTGATCTGGCTGGAGTGCTGACTGACGCACAATTGGCCGCTGTTCGACGCTCCGAATTCATCGTAATGTCATATGGCCTGTCAAATAGCCTGATATACCCGCACGAAAGCCTACTGGTTCGCATACCGGTATGCGGTTTCTGGGTTCCGACTCCCCCACGACGAGAGTCACTCGCCATTTCCCAGCTTGCAGGCTGCTAAAGCGGTGCTAGAAGGTGGCCGCCATGTCTTCGAATCCGCAGCACGTGGTGGACACGGAGGACGCGGCGGAGCTGAACCTGGGCGACGACTTCCGCCACGAGACCTGTCTGTCGAACGCCGAGGTGGCCGTCATTCTGGACAAGCAGAAGTCCGACTACGAGACGCAGGAGAAGCAGCTCACCAGGTGCGTTTCATGCGCCGAGTCCTGTCGACTGCCTCGTTGCTGCGTTGCCCTGCGGGTCGGTGTGGCTCACACGGTGTGTGTATTTGAACTATGCGTATGCATATGTGGTTGCAGCGTGTTCCAGAAAACGTACTCGTACGTGCAGCGCTTCAGCGGCACCAAAGACCCCGTGGCCAACCAGGCCTCGGTCACCGAGCTCCGCGAGTACGTATCTGTCTGCAAGGCACTTTTCTCTGGGCGCGTTATGGTTTATCACGTGTCGCTCACTTTCTGCGGTTTGCAGGGCGCTCATGTCGCTCGCGTTCCAGCGTGAAGAGGACGGCCAGAAGGTGGAGTATCGGCTGGAGGAGTTCGAGATCGCGTGTCTGTCCAACCTGAACCCGGAAGAGGTGGAGGAGGCTGTGGCGCTTATCCCTAGTCTGCACAAGCGCTTCGCCGAGGACGAGATCGAGGAGATCCTGGGTATTGTCTCGCGGACGGCCGCGCGCATGTTCGGTTAGAGCGAGGTGGCGTTCATGCAGCCGCATGCAGCCTAGGACGGTGTCATGCCAAAGATGGAGCCCCAATACAAATGACTGACAGTTGTAGAGACCATAGAACTGCTTTTAACTCGATTTCCGGATGTGCAGCAGGGCTATGCTGTACTGTTCAAGTGTGCAGCTACTTTGCACAATATGGCACGGTGCCAAACACTTCATCCTGTTAAACTGTCGGTTGTTTGCATGTCTGCAGCTCACTTCGCTCCATTGCCGATGGCCATGAAGGACGCCGACCACGCCTACGTCCCGCAGCGGAAGCGACGTCGTGCTGAGACCCCCAGCGCCACTACGGCTGGATCTACTACCAGACCACATGAACCACCTCTAGCGCATCATACCGCGTCGCCGTACGCGGCGTCGCCGTACGCGGCGTCGGCGGCCCAGGAGGCGGCGTGGGCTCGTCGCGAAAGCGGCATCTCCATCGAGGGCGAGGGACCAGTCCCCGCGGCAATGCGAGCCTTCTCGGAGTTGCCATTGCCTGCAGGCGCACTATCGGTGCTACGTGCACGCTACGTGGAAGATCCATCCCCCATCCAGGCACAGACGCTACCTTGTGTCTTCCAGGGCCGCGACGTGGTGGCTCTAGCACCCACCGGCAGTGGCAAGACACTCTGCTACCTACTGCCGATGCTTGCACTGCTTCAACAGCAGCAAGTACCTCAGCGACAAGATCTTGGCAGTTATGACTACTACTCACCTACGCCAAGCGCCACTGGTCCAGCCACACCGTGTGCGCTAGTGGTGGTACCCACGCGAGAACTCATGGACCAAGTACTGCAGGACTTGGCCGCCTTCTTCCCCAGCTCTTCCAGCGCACCAGTTGTCGGTATCTGCGGTGGCGTTGCATTGACCGAGCAGCTCGCACAGCTACAACATCACTCCAACAAGGCTCTGGCTGTAATCGCCACGCCCGGGAGACTATTGCATGTGCTACGCAGCCACACGCATGCACTATCACTCGCGCAGTTAGCACTGCTGGTGGTGGACGAAGTTGATCGGGTGATCCAGGCGCCAAAGATGGAGACTCAACTGCGGGAGGTACTGCAGCTCGCCAACACCCCAAGTCGCCAGACATTGCTGCTGTCCGCCACATTACCGGCACTTCTGCCTCGGCTGGTGCGGTCCGCGGTGCTTCACCCGGTCACCATCCGCGTTGGGGAGACCAATGTCCCTGGACAACCGAGGACCTCATCCTCGAGTTGTTCGTCGTCAGATGCACAAGTAGACCAGATCACACCCACGCTGTCGCTCTCGCTTGCAACTACGAGCCACGTGACGCACAACGTGCAGTTCCTACGCGCGGCGGAGAAGCCTTCGCGCTTGCTGCGTGTACTGCGCGAGACGGAGCGACCGCCAGTTCTGGTCTTCTGCAACTCCCGTGCCAGTGTGGAAGGTGTGACCCGACTACTGCGACACGAGCAGTTCCATGCTGCACCATTGCATGGTGGGCTGTCACAAGGCTACCGATCGCAGGCGCTGCGTGCCTTCCGCGCAGGCTACGTGGACGTCTTGGTCGCCACCGATCTAGCATCTCGAGGCTTGGATCTGCCAGGTGTGGACCACGTCGTACTCTTTGACATGCCGTTAACTATCGAGGACTATGTACATCGCTGTGGTCGGACTGGAAGGCACCCGGGAGGCGGCGTTGCCACCAACCCTGTGACTGGCAAGGCGACAGCCTTCCTTACACGGGACTGTGCTATTGCCGCCGAGCTGAAGCAGGTGCTTCGCGTCGCCAGACAGCCGGTTCCACGTGAATTAGAGCTGTCGAGTCGCTTCCAGCCGCCACCAGCAACAACTCGTCGAGTCCCGTCGGACGAGCAGTGAGACTTAAGACTTGAAACTTCATTTCCCTCGAGCTAGGAACAAAACCGACCACCCAACCACTTCCTCGCAGACGAATTTGCGCACCTTCCGTCGCATTAGAGCTCATACTCGCGGAACCCCTTGACGAGTCCCATGACTTGATCGCCGGCGAACCGTCCCAGTGCACCGCGCGCCACGCTCAACTCGGAGAACTGCCGTACATCGTCCACCAACACGCTGGCCGTGGGCTTGTCGCTCGTGTCGCTGTGCCTGCTGGCATCATCCGAAGCGCTCTTGGCCTGCTGCAGCCACTTGTACGCAGCTCCGACGCGTGCGATGGCCAGCGGAACAGGCTCGAAGGTGTGGTCGCCGTACTTGACAGGCGTCGTGTGGTCACCAGTGACGACGATAGTGACCTCATCAGCCCCGTCATCTCCGAGATCAGCGTGGATCCCTTCGATCAAAGCGGCGATCATTTCGTCCGCACGCTCAATGTAGTGGATCTTCTTGGCTACGTCGCGGTCGTGTCCCGCGTCATCCACAGCCTTAACGTGAACGAACCCAAAGTCCTCTTTGCCACGCTGCAGACGTTCCAGCGCCGTCTTGGCCTTGGAAAGCAGGTTTGTGTGGTAGTCACCCGTGGCACCAGGCGCCGTGACCAACTCAAAGCCCAACGACATGCCCAAGCCGGCGATGATGCAAGTTGGAGCGATCATAAAAGGCGAAAGTCCGTGCATCTCGGTGAAGGTAGCCACGTCGATACGCTCGCCTGGCCCACGCAGCAGCACCACGTTGGCCGGTGGCTTCTGCTCCGCCTCGCGTGCCTTGTTGATCGGGTGATCCGATAACCGCTCGTGAATGGCAGCAGATACAGCGTTCAGCGCTTTACTGGAGTACTCGGCTTCAGGCGTGTCGTTTAGCGGCTTGGACGTCACCAATGGCAGGCTGGGAGTGACAGCAAGGCAACCACAGCAATAGGTTAGTAACTAGAGGAAAGGAGAGAGCCGCAGCACACATGCTGAGCACTACAGTGGCGGGCGTACTGGTCTTTGAGCGGATCGGTGCCTGTCATCTTGTCGCACAGTCCAGGACCCTTAAAAACGATGCCGCAGCGGTGCTCGGTCGCGTACTTGGTGGCCACACGAAGCCCTGGGAAGTCGGGAAGCGTGAGGCCGTCCAGGAACGAGCACAGCTCTATACCCCACGCGGGGAAGTTGCGGTCTACGCGACGACGCTCCACAATCAACTCGCCGCTCTCCTCGTCCTCCTTGACCGTGGCAAAGTTGCATTTGAAGGCCACGTCGCCCTTGTCCATGGCCAATCCAGCGCCCATAGCTTCGAACGAGCCTCGCCCGCGGTAGTGACTGTGCAAAACGGCCGGTATCAACACAGATATGTTAGTTTCCATGGCCCCAGCAGCACCCAACGTCCGCAACGTGGAAGGATCTCGCGGGCTTCACGCACAGGAAGGGGTTGTAGCCCAGGATGGACATGTGCGCCGTGTCGCTACCGCACGCGTATCCAGGCTCCACAGGGTCCATAAGGCCAGTGAGACCGCCACCTACGCGTCAGCACACATGCACACACAGGGATCGGGGCCACGCCGCATGAGCCACAGGGGAGCGTCTTCCCAAATGTGAGTGGGGGCGAAAGAGCGTTGCGGGCCGATCGTACCGGCGATAGCGTCCATGGCAGGCGTGCGCGCGGCCTCCAGCGGCGTCTTCTGGCCCAGCTCCTGCAGGGACACGTCGGCCAGGCCGTCGATGAGCACGAACACCACCGGGCGCTGCTTCATCCTTGCTTCTGCTGCTGCCGCTCGGCCTTGCTGCTGCTGACGCACTCGAGTTGTGCGAGGCCCATCTGGGCGACGAGGCCCTCGTATCTATCTATCCGGCTAAGTACGAAAGCTGTCAAGGGGCTACTAAAACGGGCGCGATTTGGGGGGCGTTGAGAACGCCGCGAACCGGCCGCGACGAACTTTGCAGCCCGGGCTTGTTCCAGCGCACGCGTTGGTGTGCGGCGGGAGGCTCCCGGTGGCCAACGTGGGGCCGCGGTGCTGCGTGGGCGAATGCCGTCGCGGGTCCTGGGGCCTTCTGGCTGCTGGCCGCTGACGTGGCCTGTCGTGCTCGCTGGTGACTGCAAAAATTCCCAAAACGCACTTTGGAGCAAAGACGGCCCTCCCCGACCAATCACCGTCCAGAGTTGGGCGCGCCCAAGTTGAATTTTTCGCCCGCAGCCAGTTTGTTCCCACCCTTCGTGGTGTAACTCCCAGCCATAATCGCTCCGCCGACTTCCATGACGACACTTTGCTGCAGTTCTCGCGAGGAGCAGGTGGAAGCGCCGACGGCCAGAAGCCCCCGCGCGCCCATGCAGAACTCGCGCGCCAGCACTCGTCCAGTCCAGACACAAGCGCAAGCTCAGACGCAGGCGCAGGCGCAGGGCTTCGCCGCGTCCACGACCAGCTCAGCACTCACCCAGGAGCAGCAGCAGAAGCTGCGAGACAAGTACAGCTCTCCCATGCGGCCGTCGCAGTACACCCGCGGGCCGCCCGGCGCGCCAGCCGCCACGGAGACGGAGACGCCTCGAGAGGCGGCCGAACGACGCGAACGCGAGCGTCTGAGTATGGAGCAGGTGCTGCTGGATCGGCGCTGGGCCATCCACAGCGCGTCGGCGCTCTACCACTTCCATCGCGAAGAGCTCAGTGAATATGCGCACGACCTCGTCAAGACGCTGCGTGCTGCGGCCTTGCGCGCCTGCGGCCAACAGTTCGGCTACAGCGTGAGCATCCGCAACACGGACACCTTCGTGGCCTTTCAGATCCGCGAAGAGCGCGACCGCCGCCACCGTCGCAGCGTGAGTCAAGGCAGTGCGCAGCCCAAACCCAGCGCCGGCTTCGCCTTCCAGGGCGAGCACGTAACGGGTACGACACGACAGGAAAAGCAGGAGGCGCCTGAGCGCTCTGGCGGCTTTGTGCTGTACTTCCCGGAGAAGGGCGAGCAGCGTGCGCCGCGCAAGGGCCGCGAGCCCCAGCAGGTGCTGCTGCTACGCGGCAACGAAGAGTTACTGCGCTGGGTCTGCTCCTGGCTACAGCGCCGCTTCCAGTGCGTCGTGGACACGCACGTGGTGCATATCCAGCAGCTCAACCTCAAGCGCTTGGCTCGCAACTGGGTGGTGGCCAGTTTACTGGACCAAGCGGCCAGACAAGCGAGTTCGCCACAGCAGCTGACGAGTCAAACGCAAGGGGAGCAGGACACTGGCATGGAGGGAGCTGAGCAACAATGGCGTGATAGAAGCAGCAGTCCGCTACCGCCACATGCGCCGCTGCTGCTCAAGTTCCGTGCCACGCAGGACGAGGACGTGGTGCGCTCTTACACACTCACAGTGCCCTGGGGCACGCTGCGTCGGTTGTTCGAGCAGAGCCAAGGGCGCAATGGCGGCGTCCCTGGCCGACTGCCGACTCACATTCCAGGTAAGCAGTGGTGTCATGTGCACTGGTGATGTTAGTTGTCATCATGCTATGATCTACTCGCTAGAAGCTGACGTGGTGGTGTTGTGTGGAGCAGAACTCATTGAACAGGTGGAGCGCATGTACTTCGACTCGCTGCCCTTCGACTTGTCCACGTACGAGCTGGAGAGCGTGACAATGGAAGAAGTGGCTGTGGATCTGGACGGCGGAATCGAGGTGCGTATCATGCTGTCCTGCTGTTCTTCTAACAGTGATTCTGTATCTGTGCTGACGTCGTTGTTGTTTATTCCGTGATGGTGACAGTTCTACAGCATGGCACTGGTGCACACGGTGCTCTTCAGTCTCCTGGAGCTGCTGGCTGTACAGGACGTGCCTACAGCGGCTCGGCCGGAGATGACGCTCTGACCCAAGCGCGAAAGCGAGACTTACAGACAGCCTTTGATCCTCCCCCACCGAGCCGCTACTACCCGTGCAGACGCTCTACATGAACATTCCCTCACAAGTCTTTATCGCCCCACTTGGCGGTTCCTTAGCGCACGTAGTCGTGATCTACGTAGTCCCCCTTCACATCACACGCTTATGTACTTTTCAATCCTCTTTCTATCCGGGACGAGCCAGCAGCCTCGACTCGTTCCCGTTCTTGTTCATTTGCTCACTTGCGCTATCCACCTTCATGGCTTGCCATCGGCTTATCCGTAGCGACTGAGATCCAGCTTCTTCCCGAATGCTGGTACACTGGTGGAGCTACCACTGTGTGCAAAAGGTGCTCGGAACTGTGATGATGGTTGTGATCGCACAGGTGCCGTCGAGCCCGTGAGTGCGAGGCGAAGCGCGCTCTCCAGCACACTTCGAGTCGCTGGGACCATGGCCGCCACCACTTCTTTGAACGCAGCGGCGCGCGTCTGTGCGAAGCAGAGCAGCAAACGCGCTACGACGCCAGGAACCTGCGTCGCCACGTCATTCGCTCCAGGAGACGTCGGGTGGCGAAGCACAGCTACGAGTCTAGGCAACAATAGACGCACGAACGCTGAGCCGTGGTTGTCGTCCAGCTGCGAGGTCAGCAGCGATAGCAGCGTTACGGCTTCTTCCAACTCCGCGAGTTCTTCGGTCGAGCTTGGATAGCCGTTCAACGTACTGACGAGCTCCACGAGCGGAGCACCCAGAGCAGCGAGATACCGAGAGGCATTCGTACCGTCTTGAGCCTCCACGAGCTTCTTGATCGTCGCGTGCAGGCCACGCAGTAGCTCTGCTCTGGTCGCTGCGTACTGTTGCTTTTGCTGCTCGTCATCACCTTGAGCTGGCCCAGCCGTCAGCATGGCCACTGTGGTATCCACTACCTCTGAATGGAACCACATCGCATCGTCTCTGAGGCACGTGGGGAATGTCGTGCCGTAGTTGGCCACCAAATGCATCACGAAGCACAGGCTACTGGCGGTCATGTGTTTGTCTTGGTCGCATGTGAGCTCATCTTGGAGCCATGCAGTCACAAACTGGAAACTGCTGCACATGTTTGACCGAACACGAGCCACGACGTCGTCAGCAGTGCTGTCGTCTTTGGTTTCCAGCGTACGAGCCAGCGCCAGAACTGACTCCGTAGATGCGCGGCAGAGCGCTACCACGGCGTCCTGCAGGGCAATCGATGGTCGCGAAGCCAGTGAACGCAACGCCGGTTCCAGCAGCGGGATCGAGCGCACAACCTGTTCACGGGCACCTTCCGTCGTATGCAGCATCACAATGCCGGCCGTGGCGAAGCGCACGACTTCCAGTACGTGTGCATCGTCCACTTGGACGGCGACAGCTCCTGACTGTTGACGTTGCTTGCTTGGGTCGCACATCTGGACCAGAACCTCCGTCGGACAGAGCCCTGCCTCACCAACCACATCAAAGAGCGTGCGTCGCCGACTAGTGCCATCCCAACCCGCTGTCTCGCTTTCTTGGAGTTTGGAATCGCACTCGTCATTGGCAAACGCAAGGATTTCTCTCGTCAGACACGCGAAGAGCGCTCGGAGCGCCTCAACGCGCACAGCACCAACACAGCGCCGACTGGCCAGAGTAAGTGCACTCAAAGCACTGGTCAGCAGCTCCGGGAAGCCGTTCGACGTGTTGGTGCTGCTCTTGTAGGCAGTCTCCTTGTTGGGCACGAAGGTCTTCAAGAGCAGTGGGATGGCTCGAAGCGCACCCACGAGTTCATCCTCGTCCTCCATCCGGTCTCGCACCTTGGCGTTCACGTGGCAAATGACGCTGATGAAGACCACAGAAGACCACTTGAATACGTCGCTGGTGCCAGTGGCGCGTGAGGCCACCATGTGAGACAGGTAGACCTCCAGCACGGCCAGTCCGTGAGCGATCTTAGGCCAGTAGCGTCTCGAGAGAGCACACAGTTTGGCTGACACTGAGCCTGCGGGGGCTGGGCCACTGGTACACGGGACAATTGGTGGGAGAGGCATTTGCAGCGCTAGTAGCTGCAGCGACTCACCGGTAGAGAAGACCGCGTTGGATGTGGCACTGAGCTGAGGCCATTCGGAGTGGCCCTGCATCGCAATGCCGTAGGCGAACGTAGTGTCCATCCAGCATTTGCTTAGGTACTCCATCGTGGTGGACAAACCGCTGGTCATAGCCTTCACGAGCGGTGACGCCGCCACAGCAGCCCGGTCATCATCGTGAGCGTCCTTGTGCTTGACAGCAGCCTCGATACTGGTTGTAAGAAGCTCCGCCACTGCAGCCAGGTTTGCGAGCGCTAGAGACGCGCGAGTAAGCTCATCACCAGCGAAGTGCGCATGGCCATAGTCATGAGTCACCACCATCCGCAGAATGCGGCCGAGAGCCACCTTGTCCTGGACGAGACCCGCCGCGATGCATTTGCCTGCGACAGCATGCGCTTCAAGTAGAAGTGGCGCGTAGAATGGACTTTCGGTGTCCTTACCTTCCTCCTCGGGTACAGAGGGGGAAGCTAAACCCAGTGGAGACGAAGACACTACTTGGACTTGCTTGAGTGCATGGCGAATCGCAGATGAGAGCTGCGCGCGGTACGAGTCGAGCAAGAAGGCGTCTCCAGAGGGCACTTCCGGGTCGCGCGCCGAGGCGAAGCTCTTGACCAAGACGTTTAGGAGACGCAGACCGACGCACTGGAACATGAGTAGTTCGTCTCCGTCGGTCGACGTCGTGGTGACGTGGCATGCCAACGTCACGAACTCGTCCAGATACATGCACAGGAAGTTGCCACTGCTGGAGCTCTCAATGGAAGACGTGCCCGCCAATGTCTCAACGACATGGCGCCGTGCAGCTACTAGATCAAAATGTAGCTGCTTGTCCTGATACGTCACCGCCCCCGTCACAGGTGCGACCGCCATCAGCAGCTCGAACACATGAAGCACGCATTCCACGGCGAAATGGCGCACTTGTCGAGAGAGCGGAGGCATGAGCGCGATGAGGTCGCCCACGCTAGCCTTTGTAGTTCGCCACGTGTCCACTTGAGCCGCGATAGCTGCCAAAGACAGTGTGTTCTTGTCCGTCTTGGGTATGTCTAGCCCCGTCGTCCCCGTCCATTCCGATGTCTCGTCATTCGCAGAGATTGAAGACTCGCCAAACGCAGACATTGTCCCCGCCAAGCCCGAGTCCATGCCCTTGGGGCTCGCCATCAAATGATCAGCATTATCACCGCCCGAAAACGTGCTTGCTGACTCTCCGATAGCAATACTTCGGCATAGGAGAGCCCAGAGACACGGTTCGGAGGATTGGCGATCGCCGCCTTCAACCTCAAGCACCGTGAACAGAGCACTTTGCAGCTCGATGATGCCGTTCCGGCGCGCTTTCATCGGATCCACAAACGCGAAGGAGAGCACGTCCCACATGCTGTGCAGCCAAGGCAAGTAGCTCCAGGTGAGCGCGTTGTACTCTACGTGGAGCGCCGAGAAGAGCAGGCAAAGCAGGTTCTGGCGGCGAATGAGCGTCGGGTCGCGCTCCACCAGCGTGCGAATGCAGGACAAGCCCACCTTCTGCAGAATACTGCGACTCCAGCCATTCGTGAAGGTGCCCACGCTCAGCAGCCCGTTCTGTTCACCTGAATCGTCCGAAGTCCCCAACGAGGCCACCGATGGGGTAGCGCTAAGCGGTGGAGCCAGGATGGGGGAGCCAGAGTGCTGCGGTGTCGTCAGCGACAGCGACATAGCTGAGTTGAGCACGGCAGTATCAGAGATGATGCGCAGGATGTACCCCAGGTCAGCAGCTTGGAACCGCGAGGGCACGAACACGACCACTTGCTCCAGGAACTTGAGGAACTCCAGCTCAACACGCGGGTCACCGTCTTGGCGAAGTAGACCCCAGAAGGCATAGAACTCATTCAGGCGTTGACTGGATCCGTCCAGTTCGGGTCCCAGCGTTGCCACCACGTTGTTAATGATGCGTCCGATCGCCACTTTGGCGCTGGTTTGCCACCGCAGCCCCTTCTTGTTGGCCTTGGAGTATGCAAAACCAGCCAGCAAGTGTGCCTCAACCAGCGAAAAGGTGGAGTTCACGAATTGCTCATAATTCCCGCCCGTTGAGTTCACCGACTCGAGGATGATGCCCCATGAGTGCAGGATCCATGTGCGCAGCGGTTGAGAGGACTCTCCAGCGAAGCGGAAGATGAGCCCCGTGTCGACAGAGATTCGCGATCCACAGACACGTTTGATGCACGCCAACGCGAAGGCCGCGCCAGCCGACAGCACCGAGGCGTCAAGATCTGCATTGCCCCCAAATGTAGCGCTCGAGGCGCCTGACGACAGTTTGTCCACGACCAGACGCTTCTCAATCTCGATGATAAGTCCCTTGCAGTGATCCTCGTCAAGCACCGAAGCTAGCATGCCCAAGGCCTCCCCAGCACCGCGACGGACCTTGGCGTTCTCGCTCAGGATCATCTCACACATCATGCTCTGCATCTGCTGCGGCCACGAAGTCTTGGAAGGCGGCAGCGATGACAACGATTCTCCTTCTCTAGCTTTACCCAAGCGCTTCGCTTCTGCAATCACCGCGAACAGCAGTGAGCATACGTTGACTTCGCACTCCACGCGGTCATCTGCCAGGACGCCGGCGTAGTGCTGCAAACACCGTAGCTGGAGATCCTCTGGGATGAAATGAAACAGCCGGCCAAACAGGAGTACACTCGCGTCCACCAGACGCACGTACGTGAACGGGCTGCACGTCTGACGCTTGTAGACGCTGCCCATCGACTCCGCTTCGCACACGGCGCTCCAGAAGTTGTCCATGTACTGCACCTCCACCTCCGTGTCTGTCAGCGCGTTTTCCCGCTGCTGGAGCCCAAGAGAGTGATTCAACTCTCTCGAGTACAGCGCGCACGGATAGTCGCCCGGGACGAGTCGCGAAGTGGTCACCATCTCAAGTGTATCGTCCTCGATACAGAGCACACTTTGCAGGAAAGTAGACTCTGCTGGTTCCAGCGACGAGTGCCGAAGACTCGTGAGCGCTTGAGCTGTCGTATACTCTGCGATGAGATCCAAGAGTACGATGTATGAGTCACTGTAGATCGGTGGCAGCATGATGAAGCACTTGATAATCCACGCGATGAGCCGGTATCGAGCCACTTGGCCACGTCGTTTGAGAGGGTTGCTCAGTGTATCTTGCGTCGCCGTCAGATACACTTGAAGCACGTGACCCGCGAGCAGATTAACGTCGTTGTCCGAGTCTGCGGCGAGTTTCTGGCGACTGCACAAAAAGCCATGGAGTGCAATCACGGCCGCTTCGATTCGCAAAAGTTCCAGCGACGACTCACGACTGTGCAGCACGCTGGACTTGAGCCAGAGATTCAGGAGCTGCTCCAAGTTGGCCTTCGTCCACTGCTCGTCATTGACAGCCACGAGACTGCCCACCAGCGTCCAACCGGCCCGCGTGCACGTGAGCCAGATGCTGTCCGCACACTCATTGAAGAATTGACTCTCGATGAGCTCCCCAGCGATCGCAAAGATGTCGTTCATCACCGCTTGTGCCAGTCCTCCCATGCCTTCCAGCTTGATCGCCCGCAGGATGTGGGCGATTGCCGTGGAGCGGCCTTGAATCGCGTAGAGATGCGTTTTGCTCTGCACATTGGCACCTTCGTCTAGTGTGACATCGTCCGTCGCTGCTTCCACAGACGAAGTCCTCAAGTCTCCGACGTCTGGGCCACGCAATAACAGTTCTGCCGTAACTCGAAGACCAGACAAACAGTCAGCAAGTACGCCCTTCAGTCGGTAGGGCAGCGCCGTAACGAGAGACGCCAATGCGACCGAGGCCTGGAAGCGAACACTCTGCTTCTCGTGCGAAAGGAGATCGCGCAAGATGGAACTGGCATCGCGAGCATGGCTCACGGTGGCTTCACCCAAGGCGTGGAACAAGTGGCTCAGCTCCACCAAGACGGAGAGCATCTTGTGGTGGTTCGGCTCGGACGCCACCGCCTCGTCCTTGAGCTTGTGCAGGTACGCACCGAGCAGTGCCTCCTGCTGACGCTCCGTCAGACACACGTTGATGCCGTAGCGCAACACAAAGCACACGGCGTTCCGTGCACGTGTCAGATCTCCCAGCGCGAACGGGTGGTCAAGAATCACCAAGAGTGCTTCCAGGACGTCGGGGAGTTGCGACTCAGAGATCGAGTCAGGTGGCAGTCGCTCGAACATGCTGCAGAGAGCGATAGAGAAGGACGACAGGATGCCACCGTTGCTCTGGTTCGGGTTGCTGGAGAGGTACTTGGTTGTCACTAGGTCCTTGAAGTAGAGGATAACGCTCGCGATCGTGGAGAAGTTGACAGCTGCAGCCTTCCGGCGGGATAAGGACGACGGGAGGTTGATCGTCGACATCCCGGGGACGTGCATACTTGGCAACTTGAACCCCATCTTGGACTTGGAGACCGCACTTCCGCTTCCGCTGCCTGTGACACCGCTGGCCGCACTCGCTGCACTCTCACTCTCCACTGACGGTCGTCCACCAGCGTCCTCTTCGCTGGCTTTCGCGGGGATTCCAGTGTTGCCAGTGTCCGTGCCGCTTTGTAGATCCGTTTCTGCAGATGAAGAGGTTGCAAACTTGGCCAGCACCGTGCCGACAACCACAGAGTACGCCCTTCTAGCCTCTGGTGAGACGTCATCCATGCCTTTAGCTGTGATCACCAGGATGGCATCTAACGAGACGCCATTGGCACTAGAGTGGTGGCCGCTTCCGCTGCTGCCACCGCTCCCGGCACCCGCTGTGGCTGTACTAGTACCGCTTCCACCGTTGCTACTGTCGGCACCTCCGCTATTTCCAACAGCACCAGCATTCCCACTTGCTCCGCTGCCTGAAGATGCACCTATCGAGGCTGTAGTACGCTCCGCCACCACTTGCAGCAGCTTCGCCGCGGCGAGGCGCACCTCAGGAGCCTTATCCTGGACGCCCTTGCTGACGATCTTGAGCGCTTCGGCATGGAAAGGCACGAGACGTCGCGAATCGTCTTCCAGCGCATGCGTCACACTCTCAATGAGACACTGCTTGATGTAGTAGTCTGCTGTGCGCACATTCTTGCTGGCGATCGCTACCACCTCGGGCAGGAAAGGTAGTGCATCCTGCAATGGCAGGCGACAGACTACCATAACCAGCGACGTGCGTATGTACAGCGACGTGGTCTTGGCCGCCAGTGCCTCGTTAATGGCAGGTACCACCGAGAAGTCGAAGGCGCGAACCAGCAGGTCACATATCAAGCGGTGGATGCACTCAGAGGTGCTGGCACTCGAGGATGAAAGCGCCATGGCCATGGGGCTGGCCGCGCTGCTAGCTCCGCCTCCCGCACCCCCCACTTGACTCCCGCTGTACACCATTAGCGTGGCCAGCAGCAGCTGGAAGAGCTGCGAGTGGTGGCTCTTGCTGCGCTTCTTCTCGGAGCGCGCGCCCGTCAACAGCTCCGGCTTCCACAGTCGCTGCACCGCGAACAGCGCCAGCAGCAGCTCGCGCTGCTGCTTCTGCAGATCCGCGGCGCTCAGGTTCCCGGCGCGCAGCGCCTCCACACAGGCAGCTAGTCGCCGCGCCGCGCCCTTCATCTCCCGCCTGCTTCCTCCTGGCTTGGCTTGCAGCTCCCTTCTGATGCAGGAGGCAAGCTTCGCCACGTGGAGAAATCGGTATTTTACCGGTAGTACCTTATCCGAGCCTGACCTCATTTCGGGTCGGGTAGTATGCGGTATCACAGGAAGTATGACGACAAATAGGAAGTGAGATTTGGCACGGAAAAATAATTCTGCGAGGAAGGTGAAGAAGCGAAGGGAGGCCGAGATGATGCAGACCATGACGCACTCGTGGGAGGACCTGCGGCGCGACGCGCGCGCAGCGGAGCGCACGCTGGAGGACAAGATCGCGGCCTACACGGCCATCAGCCGAGAGGTGTCGCGTGCGAGCGCGTCTGCGGTCTACGATGAAGGTGAGTCGCGCCTTCCTCGCTGCTGCCAGTAGCGAACCCGATGGGTGCCGGGGTTTTTGATGGGGGACGGCTGTGGCGTTGCGGTGGCAGAGAATCCTCCGGAGGAGATGGCGGACGAGCGCGAGCTCGCGGCGGACATTGAGAACGCGCTGACGGCGGTGAGTCGCGTGTGCGTGGTGTCGAGCTGCAAGCTGTTGTGCTGTGAGCTCACAACGTACGGCGTTGTGGGTGTGGATGTGCGTTTGTGCGCCGACGGCTGCGTTGCTTTTTGTTGCACGAGCCGCAGCTCTCCGACGCTATTGACGAGATGAGCGCGCACGTGAGCAGATCGTCCGTGAAGACGCAGGACGCCGTGCTGCAGCGCTACCGCGAGCTCTACTTCGACTTCAAGTCCGAGTTCCGTCGCTCGATGGTACGCGGCTCAGTGGAGCAACAACCTTCCCGGACATCCAGGCACTTGGCTGCATCTAGAGCTCTAGGCCTCGTTGATTCACCTCTTCTAACGGTGCAATCGCCTTGTGTTCGCGGAGCAGAGCACGCTGCAGGAGAAGCGCGACTCGCAGAAGCTCTTTGGCAATAGGTGCGTTTTAGCCCAGGAGGAGTTCGCCACGTGGCTGGCAATGCGGTCACCGATGGGCGCATCACAAGGCGAGGGGGTTGCAGTATGGAGTGCGTCCTGCTGACTTTGTGGGGTCGAATGCTCGTGTGTGTCTGCACGTCGTCACCAGAATGCACAGCGGGCCGTCGGAGGACGTGGAGATGGATTCACTGCTGAACGAGCGCCGCGCCGTGGACTCGTCCCGCTCCATGACGAGCAGCATCGTGGAGTACGCACTCTTGCCTTGCTTCTGGGTTCGTTCGCTAGAGTCAGCATCCGTGGACCAGAAGCTCACCTTGCTGCCCGTGCTCTTGTGGTTTGTGCCTTGGGCAGACAAGCGATGGCCACCAAGAGCGCCCTGGAGAACCAGCGCGCGCGCTTCACGTCATCGCACGGCAAGGTAGCGACGCTGGGCAGCTCGTTCGCGGGCATCAACGCGCTCGTGGAGCAGATCCGCCGCAAGAAGCTGCGCAACAACTCCATCTTGGCGCTGGTCATCGCCGGCTGCATCTGCTTCACGCTGTGGTGGGTCGTGCTCTCCAAAATTTAATACTATTCACGGTGCGCGCGCCCCTCTGTTCTAACACTTTTGCATCGACACGAGGACTTCCTTCCGCCCGCGGGGCAGCACGAGCGGCTGCGCGCTTCGTCTATGGCGGTTAAGAACCGAGCGCACCGCCTCCCAAAATAAATACACCCTCCCATCCACGCACCAACGACGCAGTGCACCCGAGCCAAAAGGCAAAAAGAGGCAAGCCGGAGCTACTGGAGCGGACGAGTATGGGCGAGCGCAGAGTGTCGCTGCTGGTGCGCAACATCAGCCGCCGACTGCGGTACGTGGCGGCAGAGCTGGAGCTGGAGCTCCCGCGGCGCGGCGCGCGGGCGGCGGGGCAGTGCGGCTCGCGCGGGCCATCTGCAACGCTAGATATGCGGGGCGCCGGTCGCGTTGGCCGCAGATTGTCACGCTGGCTTGCGGATCTTGAGGTGCTAACGTTGGTGGCGCTGCGCTGCACTGCGAACATGCTGGGCTGTGCTGCAGGCCGGAGGACATCAAGAAGGAGTTCGAGCGCTATGGCGACGTGCGCGACGTGTACATCCCCAGGGACTACTACACCAAGTACACCGCGCCCGCTTCTTTGTGCGTGCCATTGCGGCGAAGTGCAGGCAACGCTGACGATCTTGTGGTTACGTGTGCGTGTGTCGTGGCTGGAACGTGCGGTAGGGAGCCCAAGGGCTTTTCGTTCGTAGAGTTCGAGGACGAGCGGGACGCCGACGATGCGCGCCGCAACCTGGACGGTGTGCGCATCGACGGCCGCGAGATCCGCGTGGTGTTCGCCCAGGAGCGACGCAAGTCCACGGAGCAGATGCGCGAGCGCGAAAGGCACGTTCCCACCTCCGCTCGCGCTGCTGCAACACATCAACCTGCCCATCGTTCACAAACGGACGGACAGACACTTACTACTGGCTGCCCGCGCCACTGTGTGATCTGCGCTTGTGTCCACCTGCTACAGGAAGGAAAGAGGGCTCCGTACTGGCGGCCGGTCCCGCTCTCGGTCGCCGCCGCGCCGCCGTGCACCACGTGGCCGCTCTCGTTCTCGTTCCCGTGACCGCCGAGCGCCACCGCGTCGTTCGTCCCGCTCGCGCTCTCGTTCTCGGTCTCGCTCGGCGTCTCCACGTCGCTCACTGTCCCCACGTCGCTCGCGATCTCCTCGACGCTCGGCGTCGGCTTCGCCCCGACGAGACGATGGTCGACGCTCGCCTTCCGGCTCCCCACTCCGTTCGAGCGGCCGGGATGATGGGGACTACCGCGACTAACCTGCCTTCATCTCCTCAGTCGGTCTGGCTTGCTGTCTGCAGGGTCTTTCGTGACCGATGCCACCTTCTTCCAACGAAGTCAGCAGTCGACTGGCGGGCTGCAGCGTCTGCATGCTGAGCTTCTTGGCACCTTGGCATGCGGTTTGACTCGCTCTTCGCTCCGGTGACGTACTGCTGGTGATGGCTGCTGCGTTGGCGACAACCCCGTGTCGCTGGAAGATGCACGAGCTGAAGAGCAGCAGCAGCAGGTGAAGACGAAGACGCCACCGCACGTGATTCCGAAACGCAAATAAAAACAAAGACGTCTGGGTGCCCGCCCCTGTCTGCGGTGGCCAAGCTGCCTGACCCGATGCAACGACTCCACTACCTCTGTCCAGGCAAGCAGCAGCAGCAAGCATAGGCGTTACCTCTTCCTCATCTAATCGCTGCCAATTGGCTGACGTGCTCAAGCGCCAAGGCGCTGAGATGCCGAGATGCTGAAAAGCTCCGATGCAGAAGGACTCCGGTGTACGCTTGGCCTTCCCATTGTGACACGCGCACGAACGAGCATGCAGCACCAGAGCGACATGGACGTCGAGGACAAGCGTCAGGGCGAGCTGCTGTGAGAAGAGGCAGCTTTGACGCTGTGCCGAGCGGGAGGAGGGCCGCCAACTGATGCGGGGGACTCGCAAACGATGGGCGGAGTTGCTGGTGGCTAGTCCAATGCTGACCTAGGAGACCGCCAGACACTCATTCGAGTTCGGAGTTGAAGCTGTCAACGGGTCGCCTCGATACACTCCTGAGTTGCCACGAGCTACCAAAGTGCCATTGCGGCCCTAGAAGACGTACGCTTTTACCAGGTCGATGGGTAGGGAGCGAGCTCGCATGCTACTAGCAAACCGCGGAGTAGGCCTCTCCGGCCACCCGGACTCCAGGAGCCCGAGTGAGCAGGTGCTCCGTCTTCAGATAGATGCTGCGCGCGGCGCTCGCGTCTCGGCCGAGCGTCAGGCTGCAGAGCGAGCACGAGAAGACCTTCTCGCTGGCGCTGCCGCGCTTGGGCCAGTCCGTGCCGGCCGAGCGGATCCCGAGCGCCTCCAGCTACTTGGAGGTGGCGTCCGCGTCACGTCGCGGGTTGTGCGGCTGCTGCTACTTCAGGACTCAGCCACGTCCCGTGCGAGCCACGCCCGAACCCGCAATAATGGCAGGTATTGGGCAGTTGGTATGGAGCGCACGGCCCTCACCAATCGCCGTTCCGTTCCGTTTCCCTCCCTTTTCCCTTTACATTCAAACGGGAAAAAAACGCCAGAATGACGCCGACGAAGCGAGCAGCTCCGACCTCCGCCGCCACGGATGCGGCCACGCACGAGGCCAAGCGGCGGGCCCTCGCCGCCCCAGGCACGCACCGCCGTGGAGATGGCTTCACGGAGTTCGAGGCCACGGGGCTGCTTCAGCTGGTGCGCTCGCGCTGGCGCGAGGGCTGGGACGCCCTCGCGGTCGTACACAACCAGCAGCACCCGGGCCACAACCGCTCGGGCGACTCGCTCAAGAAGAAGTTCTCGCGGTTGTATCGCGCCAAGCTTCCGCCGCGCGGCATGAAGAACCACACGGTGATTGCGCTAGCGCACGCCGTGCACCGCGAAATGCGGGACAGCTCGGCCTCGTCCGTGGGCGACGCGAGCACCGGGAGCCTCGATGAAACGACCGCGGACACGGAGATGTTCTCGCTTCCGCCTACGTTACAGAGCGAGAGCAACACCGCGACGCCTGAGGTGGAATCGAGTGGTGACTGGGAGGGATCGTCAGTGCCTGCGCTGCCCCCTACGGCTCCGACGGCGCCTCGACCGCGCGCTCCGCGTCGGAACGTCACTCCTGCTCCGGTTGCGCCTACGTCTGCTGATGGACTGTTGGCTGCAGTACTGCAGACCATTCTCCATTCGCAGCACCAGCGCGACATGGACCGCGAGGATGACCGCGCACGGCGCGAAGAGGAACGTACGCGTCGCGAAGAAGAGCGTAGGCAGTGGAGGGAGGCGGAGGAGCGTCGGCGCGCGGAAGACCGAGAGGAGCAGCGTCGACGCGACGCCGCACGGGCCGACGAGCGCGCCGAGGACCAGCGCCGCCACGAGCAGTTGATGCAGATGATGATGCTGTTGGTGACCAAGGACGCGGCGGGCCAGCAGCGCGGCGCGAACCAGTGCTAGAGGCTCACTTTGAATCTTTGTCGATGGCAGCTTGCACGTCGACCACGAACCTATGAAAGACTTGGCAATGCGTAGCGCGGGTCTCCCCGATAACCTCCGTCCATGGCAGGACTTGGCCGCCAAACGCGACGAAAGAGCTTTGCTAGCACGTGTCTGTACCCATCCGCGCCTCGATCAAGTGTTGGCATGTCAAGCAAGGGCTTCTGGAGCCTATGGGCACAGACTCGAGCTGGTTGGTGCCGTCCATTGTGCCTCACATGTGTGGCAGTAGCCAAAGTCGTGCTACAGCCACAGCCACAGTCACCAGTCAACTGGAGTCCAAGCAGAAGCACGGACGGACACAGGGTGCAGCTATCTTGCTGCCGCCGCAGACAAGCACGCGGGGCCCCGGTACGAGAGCGGAGCGCGCTGCTGGTTAGAGAGCATGCGGTGCCACTACGAGGTGCTGGGCGTGGAGCGCGACGCCGACGCGCTGGCGATCAAGAAGGCCTTCCGGCTGCAGGCGCTGCGCTGGCACCCGGACAAGCACCAGCAGAACGGCATCTCGAGCGAGGAGGCCACGCTGCAGTTCCAAGGCATCCAGAACGCCTACGAAGTGCTGAGCGACGCGCACGAGCGCAAATGGTACGACGACCACCGCGATCAGATCTTACGGGGTGACGACGGCGGCGGCGAGACCGAAGAGGACGCGCTCAACCTCTTCCGCTACTTCAGGTGCGTGCGTTGTTCTTCTCCTGCTTGAACTACTCTGGCGTCCGTTTCCGATTCGCAGTGCAGTGCATAACTATCTGGTTTGCGGTTGCTGTGCTGCAGTGCCTCGGTGTATTCGGGCTTTGGCACGGATGACAAGAGCTTCTACTCCGTCTACGGACAGCTTTTCGAGAAGGTGAGCAGGGTCGGCACAGCTCCAGCTCCAGCTATTGCATGTTGCGACTGCGTCTGGTGGCGAATTCGAGGCTGCTTCTTTGAATCAAGTGAATGACAGAGCTCTTGTATGTGTCTGGGACGGACAGATTGACGGGCTGGACAGGGAAAGCGGTGACGTCGTGCCTGCACCGGTACTTGGCAATGGCAAGACTGACATGAACGAAGTGAGCTACTTCTACCAGCACTGGAAGAGCTACACGACACGCCGTACCTTTGCCTATGTGGACGAGTACAAGACCACGGACGCACCTACGCGGCAGGTGCGACGCGCCATGGAGAAGGAAAACAAGAAGCTGCGCGATGCGGCACGGAAGGCCTTCACCTCGGAGGTGCGCGAGCTTGTGGAGTTTGTGTGTCGTCGCGATCCACGTGTGCGAGCGCTCCAGAAGCAGAAGGAGAAGGAGAAAGAGCGACGGAGGCTGGAGGAGGAAGCTAAGAAGCGCGAGAAGCAGGCGGCCTACGACGCGGAGCGACTCGCCTTCCAGCAGCAGGAACAGGAGCGCTGGGCCAACGAGAGCTTGGAGACCAGTCGTCTGGCTGATCAAGACATCCAGCAGGAAATGGCCAAGTTGCGCAAAAAACTGGACTCGGACGTGCTGCTCTGCGACCTATGCAGCAAGACGTTCAAGTCCACGAAACAGTTGCAGAACCACCTGACGTCGAAGAAGCACCGCGAAAAGGAGCAGGAACTCGGTGTGTTTAGTGATATGGGTGATCTGGAGGAAGAAATGGAGCAAGCGCTTCGGGAAGAACTCATTGCTGCTGGAAAACTGGAGGGGAGTGCGTTCGATACGGACACAAAATCTGCAGAAACTCCAGCGCCAGAGCACACTGAGAGTCGAGAGAACCATGATGCTGAAGTGGAGAAAGCAGCGCAGGAAGACGACGAAGCTGCGCGTCAGAAGCAAGAGGCGGAGCGTGTGCGGCTAGAGAAGGAGGAAAAGGCGGCGGAGAAGCGACGCGAGCGCAAGGAGAAACGAAAGGAAAAGAAGAAAGAGAACGTGGAGAAGATCATCTCGAACGCGCGGTCCAAAAAGGAGAAGTTGGAGGAAGAGGAGGAAAGCCGTGGCCGAGGCAAAAAGAAGAGTGGCAAGAAGCGGAGAGGGTGACTTTCGCTGGTAGCACTGAACTGAGGACTGCCTTCAGGTCTCTGGCCGATTTTGTAGCTTCTGGTGCCATTTAAATTAGCAAGCAGCTCAACTCCGTTCTTCTACGCGACGTCACTGGCTTCGAAGGGAAGTAGCGCAGTCTTCGCAAACAGGCATCCACTTAGACGCGGCGCACTTGGTCACTGCAGGCTCCGTACTACAATTGCAGCAGTAGATGACGGCGTCCTCAGGGTTCTCCGCTGTAGCTTTCGTTGAACTGGCGCTCTCAGCTTCCTCTATGGACGGCTTGTCGTGCTTCTGCATCTGTGCTTGTTCGCGCTCCTCTTTCCACCGCAAGACCCGTGCACGCTGGTCCTCGCGACGCTGTTGGTCCAACTTTTTCTTCTCGAGCAAATCATGCTGCACGCGGTCGTTTAGCACGTCAAAGTCTCCATGTACTTGTGCGAAGAGCCACTCCAGCGCAGGTTCGATGCGCTTGTCTACCGCCCCGCCGTTCACTGCGGGTTTGGCGATGCATGGCACCACCTTCGCATTTGGGAACTTTTCTAGACGCAGCAGCTCAGATATTTCGTGCTCGGGCACCGCTGTATCCTGGTCACGCTTGTTGGCAAATCTGTAGCAGTCCGAGAGGCGTAACGGAGATGGAGATTTGGTTCAGCACCTGGAATAAGCAGATCACTCCCAGTAGCCAAGAAACTTCAAGAGGGTAGAACGTACACTAGCAAGGGCTTGCCAGCCATTGTGACGCTGCCCATCGCTTCCTCCAGCACCGCCGCAGACTGAAGCACGGCGTTCTCGGTCGACGAGTCTACCACATAAATAACCCCGTGGATCTGTAGCACAAACACGAAGGAGTAGTTGAACGATCAGCCACAGTTCACGGCGTACTCCTGCGTACCAGTAGCGCGGTGAACCCGGGCACTCACGTCGGCGTAGTATTCCTTCCAGACGTTGCGGAACGTGGGACCACCTCCGAGATCGTAGAATGTAGCGGACCCCGTCTCAGTCTGGAACGCCGCTGAGGTGAAGCCGGCGCTCGGCACGTGCTCCTTGTCCAGATCCCCCTGAAGCGTGGATAATAGCGTTGTCTTCCCGGCACCGTCGATGCCGACGATCAAGAGCACAATGTCCATCAAGCGAGTTGCTCGCTCCGGTTCTTGGTTGCTCTTCGCCTCCATGACGTCTGCTTGCTGTGCTTCGACCACATTGTTGGTTTCTTCCACCACTGGATGGGGCTTCAGACACACGCGGTGGACGTTGTTCTCACTCTTGCCGTCATCGTACAAGACTGTAAATGTGTCCGAGCCGTCCATGGCTGTGATGACCCCCGGGAAGAACCGTGGACGGCCTTTGTATCGGCACAAGACGCGGTCATTGAGCTGGAACTCAATGCTAGTGGAGTCGGACTGGTTCGACTGCTCGTCTTCGAGGCCACCGTTGGTTTTGAGGATGATCCGCGCAGCTACCACTTCCTTTATGAAGCCTGACAGCCCAGACAGACAATGCAGGACGATGCAGGACGGTGTTAGACAAGCAGCAGGAGCCCGCACAAACTGAGGAGCAGCATAAACGAGCTCTGAGCAAATAACCAGTATACCTCGGACGGAACTAGGTCGTTCACGCAGGATCTGATGCGCCAAGTCGTCCATGACGGGAATTACGCTCGTGGACATGAAGTCGACCATCTTATGTCGGTTCGTAAGCTTTTTGGCGTAGCCGACGGTGCGCTGGCAGCCTGCAAAGCGCGCAGACTTTTGCTCGTCCACGTAGTCGTGGATGAAGTCGTAAATACTCTCCGGTTGGTACAACAGCAGCGACTCAATCAGTGGCATCAGCACCGGGTCGACGCAGCGACGCAGGTACTCGTGATCGCTGTCAGGCCCGGACTTTCGCGGAGTGCCCGCTGTGACGACAAGAGCATGAGCAAGCGTATGCGTCAGCGCCGGGAAATACGAGGATAGCAAGAAGGAAGAGGACAAAGCCATTGCCGAGCCTTGTTGCGTCACGTACTCGAACCATTGCGAGGTGTCGTCTTTGTGGCCTCACGCAGTCTTCTAGCGCTCATTGCTTGTGACGTATTGGTGTTGGCTTGTGCCCCTCCCTGTGGTGCCATGCGCACCGGCGTGGAGATGTTGTCGATAAAGCAGAAACAGCGATGGCGGGGATGGTGGCCGTAGCCAAGAATAGTCCGGGTTCGGGAGGGGGTGCTTGGTGCTATCTTTAGAAATGGCTACATGGCCGTTTCGAAGTTATAGCGCGTCCTTTCGTGTCCCCAGCCTTTCCGCGAAGAGCGGACAGGTATGTCTCGCATTTTGTTCGGCCACTACTTGTGAGCTTGTCACGGCAGTCGACCCTTCGCGAGCAAGCAGCGGGCGAGCGATCCTGGGCCACCAAGTGTACACTTTGCACCAGCGATCGCGCAAAAGTGCATGGAGATAGTCGTGGATGATCCCTTCTAGCCTAGCTTATGCATGTCTTATTGCACGGAGCGATGGATAGACTCGAGATCAGCTCCTACCCACACCGTGCAATTGCAGCGCAAGGAGACCCAAGCATCCCAACCCTGCCCTGGACTCCACATGCTCGCTCACCTCCATGCAGATAAATGGAGAGAAGCACAACGAGCCCATACGCAGCAACAGCAGCACCAATAGCAGCAACCAGCCGGCTGGCGCACGCGCACAGCTCAGACTCTATAAACTTGTGCGCCGTTACGTTTTCGACTGGGCGGACGGCAGAAGAACCGTGAGCGCGCTCTCCTGCGGAGCTTCAAGGTTCCCTGCGCGCCGGTGCATCGCCATCGTCGCTCGTCACTTCGCTGTCGACGAGACAGTGAGCACTTCCTCTGTGCCAGACGTATTGAATGGCCGCAGCCTAGTTGCCAAGACGGAGGCAGGCGAGGCCGCAATAAGGGGTTCCCAAACCCATTTATCCGGTGAGTGTGTGTACTCGTCAGTGGTGTACCTTCATCCCAGTATGTCTATACATATCATGTTCGTCAATATCCGGCGGTGTGTGCTCGTCTGCACGATTCCAGCGATGTGTATACGCATCTCGCGGGGTCCGTATCCGGCAAACCATATGCTATCCGGACCTAACCCGCTTTTCGCCGGACGACGACCCGTTCCACCTCGCTCGTTCCACCCAATCCCCGTTCTGCGCCCTTCCTTTTCAGCCAATCCCAGCGTCCAGCGCGCCATCCAGCGCGGATTTCGGAAGGGTCACCCCTGGGAAACGGCACTGGCTCGGAGCTCGGCTCGTCTCTGGCGCTCCTGCAAGTGGGACATTCAGAACCAAAGAGCTCCTCCAACGCCTGGAAGACCGGAAGGCTCCGCGTCGCCTTGCTCGAATTGCTCGACGCGCAGCGCCTGGGCTAGTCCCGCATCCGACCGCCAGACAGAGAGCTCTGCAGCGCCCTCTGGACTCACCTCGTCGCGGCGTATCACCTCCGTATCGAGCTCCTCGCAGCGACAAGTTCCCGAGCTTGTGGTCCGGCGCGAGGAGGCCGGAGAGAGGCGAGTGGCGCACTGGAACGTGGCGCAACACACCATCCAAGCCCGCCTTCTGGTCGTGGCTGCAAGCTAGCTTGGGTGCGCACGCCATTGACAGTCAGCAAACGCGGACTGAGGGCTGGCCGCGGGCCCCAAGCCAGTCGACAGTTTGCAACAGACCTCCAGGACTCGAGCGCCGAGGGAGACAGCAGCGCAGACTCCCAGTAGCATGAGGAGATCTCGCCCACGAGACGGCAGGCTCCTACGTGCGGCAGCGGTGGCTGGACTGGCGGCTGTAGTCACAACTAGCACGACAGCGACGGTCGAGGCAAGCAGCACTAACAGTGCTTCGGACGGCGTGTGTGACCCGCCGCTGCGGAACACGCTGACCAACGCGTGCTACGGCGCGTGTGGGAGCGTGGACGAGAGCTATCCGCTGTGCGTGAGCTACGCACCGGCGTCCGCACAGAATACCAGCATCGCCTCAGGTGACGGCAATTACTACTACCGCGGCTGCGCGTTCTCCGGCATGGACACGTGCGAGACGGACGTGACGTCTGGCGACTGCGAGGTGCAGTGCTTGCTGGAAGACAACGATGACCCGCTAAACTGGACGCTGAATATTGGACAGCCTCAGAGCGACAAGGAGGACACCTCGCTCTTCCAGGTCGTGGATAATCTGCAACTACCGTCGTCGCTGGCCAACTTGTACGTCGATTGATGTGGCAGGTTGCCATCCCAGTCGCATGTGCAGCAACAGAAGTTTCTGACACTTGTATTTGTGGTTGTACATGTTGCTTGTCTTGCTCGTGTGCTGTAGAACCATTGCTGGAGCGACTGGCGACGCGCGGATTGTACCGGTGTTCTTGTCCGAAGGCACCTTTACCAGCGGCTCGGGGTTAGAGGAACTGTGAGAATATGCCTGATCGTTGGACTGCTTGTTGGTTTGTTCGCAGAACGAAAAGACTGACAAGTGTATGCTGCTCTATTCGCTCTCGCGCACCCTCTGCAGCACCATTACCGACGTCATGATCCGGAATATTACGACCAACATATTCCCGGACAACCTACGGAACCTGTACGTACGCCGCGACAAGGCCGACATCTTGGCATCTAGTTGAATGGACACTGCTCGACCTGATCGATGTGCTAATCAACTGTGCTGCCTGCGCTTGACTGCTTCTAGAGCTATCCGCGGTTGTTACCTCAAGCAGTTTGACCCGCGTGGCACACATGCGTTCATCTCGGCCACAGCCTTGTAAGTTCAAGAGCGGTGCTTGAAAGGTGCAAGTCAAACGCGGTGAACTAATGGGAGTTTCTTCTTCCTGACGTAGGGACCTGAGCGACAACGCGCTGTCGGAGATCCCGTCTATTATTTATGAGATGCGCAATCTCTCGACGCTGAGCCTAGAAGGCAACCCCATCTCGAACGCACACGTCACGATGCCGCAGCTCAAGTTTCTACAGAGCTTGCCTGTGTTTGAGGCCAACTTGACGATCTCTGACAGTTGTGCGTCAGGCTACGAAGAAGTATCCTGGGACGACAAGAGCGTGTGCTACATGACCAGTGACGGTTTGAGCGACATCGATGGCTCTGGTTCGGAGCAGCAGGTGTCTTCCACGGCACAGAGCGACAACTTCAGTTCTGCCGCCATCTTTGCCGTCCTGGGGCTCATCCTTTTTACCATTCTGGCTGTGATCGGCGGGATCCTGTTCCTGCGGCGCTGGAAGCGCAAGGCGGTAACGCAACAGCAGCGCGATACAACCACCTCGGGGGATGGCGGGTTGAAGGCCAGTGTGCGTAACTTACGGGCGCGCCTGGGTGCCACCAACAGCACCATGCAGACGACCAACGAGCTGGAGGAGTCGCTGAACGATTCCAACACTGGCAGCGTGATGCACAAAGCGGTGTTCAAGCAAATCCTGCAGGAAGACGTCGCTGTGATGAACGTCTTAGCTCGATCGGACGCTGTGAGTGTGGCTGTGGGGCAGTACCGCACGCAATTGGTGCTGGTGACCAAGCTTCAAAACACCGGGGACGACTTAGAGGCGGCCATGGACATGGTGCCAACTCTGTCACAGCTGCGCCACCCGCAGTTGCTGTCGATCACGGGGCTCATGTGGGACGATAACAACATCATGTCGGCGGTGTGTGAGCATATGGCGTTCGGCACACTCACAGGGTTCCTGCGCAGCTCGGGACGGGAGCTCAACTGGAAGAATTTCAAGATGAAAGCTGCGGCCGAAATCGCGCGTGGACTCATGTACCTGCATACGCAAGTCAAGGTCACGTACGACGGTCTGAACGGGAAGACGGTCTTCGTGGGCGCAGACAAGAGTTGCAAGCTCAACCCGATGCTAGCAGCACTGCCGTTCGCGGGTGCACCGGCGCCGTATCTGAGTCGCACCTCGGAGCGGTCAAGGCGCAATCTTCATCGTGGTGACTCCAGTACCAAGGCGTTCTTCGCTCCTGAGATCTTGGTGGGCGAACCTTCGCGCTCGTCCTCGGACATGTACGCGTTTGGCGTGCTTTTAGCACATCTGGACACGTGCGACACGGCCGACGAGATGATCCGAAGCTCCTGGCGACTCCGCACGACGCAGCTTGGCGACATGGCGGCTGCCGGCAACAACAGTTCCGTGCTCTTAAACGATCTGGACTCGTCTACCAGAGGCACAGTTCAGATTGAAGACATGCGCGACCCGGAGAGCTCCCAGGGATCGGACGACTCGCGAAAGTTGCGCCCTGCACACAGCACACCATCTCTGCAAGTCACGCACAGCTCGCGCAGTCTTGGGCCGCTTACCAACGAAGGTCCGCGGCGTGACACCACGCCTTCTCTGCTGCAGACACAGATTGAAGACCCCAGCACAAGCTTCATGAACATGTTCACGTTCACGGCCGAGTGTCCCGCGCTGGTCAAGGAGCTGGCCACAGCGTGTCTGCAGTACGATCCGTCGCTGCGCCCCAGCGCCCAGTACATTGCCGCCATGCTGCACCAATAGCTCCCGTCAACTTCTCCCCGCTCGTCGCTAGCTCGATGAAGACATCCACAACGTACAATAACACCACCCTCATTTTGCAACCACAACGACACCAAATTACAGCTCATTCGCTCCCTCTTCTCCCGTCCCAGCAGCTCGATTGCCCGCCGTTCCTCTAGCTCCGCTTTAAAGATTGACCGGCCCGTTGGTTGCTATGTACCCCGAACTTCCGAACTACTTCCGTGCGGGACGTGGCGGTGAATTGGGTGTCGTGGAGAATCTGCGAAAGGTGTTGCTGGCACCAGCTTTCACGATTCTTCTCCATCAATCTCTCTAGTTTAGGGCCCTCTCTTCAGCGTGCTCAGCCCTGCAAAAGATGGCACCGGGACAGCACTCGCTTCATTCGACGCACTCGCCAAGCTCCGGTCAAAGTACAACCTTGTCGATGCGGTCGTCGGCTAGTTGTCGGCGCGGCGCGACGGTCGATTCGCTATCCGGTCAAGCGACGACAAAGTCGGAGCACTGTGCCGAGTCGACTCGAGAGGCTTCTGGAGTTGCCAACGCGTGCGCGGTTTGTCTGGAGGACATGGAGCAACAACTGGCGGCGATGCCTTGCGGCCATGTCTTCCACGAGGCTTGCGCTGTGCGTGCGCTCCAGAGTCGTCGCGCATGTCCGGTGTGTCGCCGGACCAGTAGCCTGAGGAAGCTCGTGCGGTTGTACTTCTCGTACCACGCTGTCGCTGACCGTAGAGATGTTCCAGCGGCCCAAGCGTCCGCGACGGAGTCGGACGAGATCCTGGCACAGTTGTCGGACAAGCTGGCGGCGATGCGTGTGGAGCTGCGCCGTCTGCGATCCACGCAGCGCATGGCGGCCAGTCGGTCCTTCCGCGTGGAGACGGATCTGGTGCGTCTCCAGCAACAGCGCGAACGGGCTGAGGGGGAGTCAATCGCCACGCGCCGCGAACTGGAAACTGTGCAGCAGCAGCTCAAAACGTGGAAGCGGATTGGTAAGTTTGATAACTGGTTGGCGCTGGAGTTGAGCACGGTGTAGTGCTACTGATTCACGTGGTATTGTTCCCTGGTGAAGCTTCGAAGAGCTACGCGCAGTCGAGCGCTGCGATGCGAGAGAAGGCTGCGATGGAGGCGCGCGCACAGTTTGTGTGCGACCAGATCTTGGAGAAGCTGCAGCGCCAGTCGGCGCAGGGTCAGCAGTCGTTCTGCTGCAACTGTGCGAGACAGTTGGGTGCCGTGCGTCAGATCGCTCACGACTTTTGCGAGGCCCTGAACGCCGATGTGGACGCCGGGCGTGCGCGGCGAGCGTGCTGCTGCCCGCAGCACCGCCAGCGCCACCACACCGGAGGGCAGGAAGTCGGCTTGCGTACACGTTCTCGTGCCCCGAGTCGTGCTCCGCGCCGCTGAAATGCGTCAGTCAGAAACTTCTGGTGGTGACGCGTAAGCACCTTGAAGGACGTGCTTTACAACAGGTCCCCGTCACAAATGAGCAGCGTACAGAAGAAACTGCCCTCGATCCAAATGCAATCTTCTCCAAGCAGGACTGTTTACGCGGGATGAAGTGAGAAAATCAGTTTACATGTCGCAGCGTGTGTCTAATATCGGCGTCCAGGACTACACCCGCCAAAGCTGCCAATACAGTCATGCCGAAAATAAAAGGTATCAACACGCCGGAGGAAGATCTGGAGAGCAGTATCCTTTGACCACGGGGAGATATCGGCATTTACTGCAGGGAAGGAAGCGCTAAACGCCTTGCCAAAGTGCCACAAAGAATGCACCTCACAGCGGATTTGGAGCATTACTGGTAGTCAAGCGCGGCTGCAATACGTAGATCAAGGTGTGCTAGAAAAACTCTTGCAGGCCAGCATCCTGTGGTGGTTTGGCACACGCGTTTGGTGTGACTCCTAACAGTTCGTAAGGTCAGACTACTACATTATGATAGGGGAAAGGAAATGTGTGGTCTGGCCAGCCTCGTGTCAGAATGGGGGGGAGCAATCGAAGCAGTGCTAGTCCGTGTCGCGGTCGGTGGCGTCTGCTGATTTTATGCCGGCTTAGGGAATTGCCGTGCCGAGTTCTAGCCGGCCTTGAGTGCCAAGTCTCTGAGTCACAACGTTTCGACCTGAATTCAGATCGATTAACCTAAAACCGATCTAGGAAGGTTATGTCGACATTTCAGATGGCTTCGCTTGCCCTATTCAGCATGACGCCGCAAATTGCGCCTGTTTGCTGCCCATACTGGCCAGCCGCCCGAGCACTCTTGTGTGTTGAGCGTGCGTGCGTGCGTGTATGGGGCGAAGCGCCTGCAGCCTCTGCGGGATTCTCTGCGCTTCTCGGCCAGGATCGAGCTCGAGGTCGAGCCTAGAAGTGGATACTGCCTGAACCGCTACGTAGCTCGATTGCCATAGGAACGTGTGATTCTCGCGGGACGAGAAGCGAGCAGGCGAGTCCTGCTCTTTTCCCCTTCCAGAGAATGCCGTGGGTGGTATGCCTCCGCCGCTACGAATCAGCGCTGGCGACAGCGTTGGCGTCAGTGGTGACTGCCCGGAGAGACTGCTGGAGTTCAACCCGAGGGCCGCGAGTGCCTCCACGACCCCGAGGCCGATTGAGCGGCAACTCGGCCTCGGCCTCGGTCTCGGCCGGCCCTGTTGGGCGCAATAGCGTGCCCCTTCTCACCCACGAGCATCCGATCCGCCCAGGCTCTTCCCATCCAAGCTGAGCTTCTGGGGTCGCTGGCAATGCTCCACGTCATCTTGGCCCCGGCCTTCTCTTTCGCCTCGCGGTGGTGGCCCGCGGAGCCCGAGACCCGCCCGCCCCGGTCAAGTGGCTCACTCGAGGTCGACTGTGGATCGCTCGCCACTTTGGGCTGAACCGCAAATGTTGCCGGCGCCCACGCGAAGCTGCGCTCGCTCGCGGCCTACATGCACGTGTGGCTGGCACCCGATCTCACCCAACGCGGCGGTTTCCCAGCGCTCTTTCTTCCTTCGGGGCCGGAATATTTCGAGCCTCCAGTCGGGTCCCGTTCCCCCCGCCTGCCCATTCGTCAAAAACCGCCGCAACCGCCCCGCCGGCCGCGCGGATTGGCGGAAAGGCCGCCAGTCGCCACCGCCTTTGGCAACTGACGCCTCGAGGCAGAGCCCGCCTCGGAGCTGCTCGCCCACCAGTGGTTGGCCCAAGCCCCGTCGTCGCCCACATGCGCCACCGTGGCGTGCGCGGCGTAGCTCACGTCGCTCCCCAGCCAGCACACAACAACAGGCAGCCATCCGCGCCGCGCTCCCCATCATTGGCCCGTTCTCGCACGCACCTCCAAGTCTCCAGGAGATTTTTTCTCCCCGCTCCGGCCGGCAGATTCAGTAAACAGGGCTCGGACGCAAGTGGACGAGCTGGACAAGCGAGCCCAGCCGCTCCAGCGCAGGTAGAAGGTAAAAGGTAGAAGCCGCCGGCCCGCCCGCGTCGCAAAGCAGCCAGGCCTGCAGCCATCCGCGCAGCGAGACTGTCTCCTCCTCCGCCTCCCCCTCCGCCCTCCTGAGCTTCTTGGGCGTCGCAGACGTCCGGCGTCCCGGGAAACGCTCGTCGATGGTCGCGTTGGTGCCGCCACTTCTCGCTTCTCGGCGTATGAACAACCAGGGCGCAGATGGACGGCCGCCATGGCTGCACGGCGTGGCCTCCTTCCTGACGCCCGCCATGGCTGCGGACGCCCAGGCCGCCGGTACCGGGCTGCAGCATCCGCAGCACCTCCCGCCGCCGACGTCCGTGTTTGTGGCCGCCCAGCGCAGCGACCGCCATCGTCTGGAGGCCATCATGAACATGGATGAAGGCGCGAATCTCCAGGCGCCGGCGCCAGCTGCCGCGGGCTTCAGCAAGAGCTCTCTGGCCTTCATCCTGGGCGTCATGGCGGACGAGAGCGACGCCAGCGTCGCCGCTTTAGGTGAGTGATTTGGCGCGTCGGTCGGCTTTCTTCAGCACAGGATGTTTCGCGGTGTTGTGTGGTGTTGTGGACGCTGGAAAAGGCGTGACACCGAAACAACATCGATGTTGAGGCCTTCGCTGACTCTTCTGCCCTTTTGCCGCAGGTGAACTTGCTACGGGTCAAAGCGCTTTGCCGGTCGGAAGCGTAGCAGCCAGCGTGGCTGCTGCCGCTGCAGTAGCGGTCGCGCCAGCTGCGCCTCGCGTCGTCAAGAAGTCGCGTATCTGCAAGTTCGAGAACTGCACGCGCTACGTGGTAAACCGTGGGCTCTGCATCGGCCACGGGGTACGTCTCCTTGAGATCTTTGCTCTCTCAGCTTGTACTTCGGCAGCTTTGATCTGGAGCTGACAGTGTGCTTGCAACTGGCTGCTGTTCTGGATCTTTCAGGGTGGCAAGCGCTGCGCCGTCGCTGGCTGCACGAGCAGTGCCAAGAACCTCGGCGTCTGCTGGAAGCATGGTGAGTCGAGCTGCTCTACCACAATTGTTGGCGCTCCTGTCTTCTGTTGCAAGCTGCTCGGTTGCTTATTGCCTTGGGGATTGTGTACTCCAGGCGGCTCCACGAAATGCACGGTGGCCGGGTGTGAGAACCGCGCCAAGTCTCGTGGCGTTTGCTGGTCGCACGGCGGAGGTACGAACGAGCATCAAGTCATTGCTTTATTGTGTCCGCTGTGAGTTAGCTGGAAGACTCAGTCTTGCTGGCTGTCATGATCCACCTCGACACAGGACGGAAATGCAACGAAGGTGCCTGCACCAAGACCGCTGTCTCGCACGGTCTCTGCTGGGCTCATGGTGGAGGTGAGCACTGGAGATGCGTTGGATAGGCGTATTTGTCGATAGTGACGTACTCACCAGTATGTTCGCCCCTGCAACAGGCAAGCGCTGCGTCGTGGAGGGCTGCCGAAAGCCTGCATACGAACGCAACGGGAACCTCTGCTCCCTGCACCAAGCTGGTGGCGCGACGGCGACCCAGCCAACCACACGACGATGACCCGGGCCACGTCAAACACTCGAGTGGCCATGCGCTTTTGGCTGTGAAGGCTGAGGGGGCTCAAGAGTGTGAAGCAAGTCAAGGCGAGACTGGGCACGACGTGGACGCAGATCGGAAAGGGAAGGCAGCGAGCGAGGCGTTAAAATATTTATTTCGGCTGATAGGTTTGACGCATTCCGAGCTCTTTGGCGAACTGACGGATCTGGAAAGCTTGCGCGGTTGTCTCGCGCAAGGACTGGAAGACAGGCAGTCAAGCAAACTCACGACATCATACACCAGGTGTCTCCGTTCTCTTTGGTCCCATGTCTTGCCACGGCCTTGCGTTGCGCGAACAAGCCTTGCGGTGTTTGTGCCTTGTACTGACGATGAAAACGGTGGTGGACGGACCGGTGTCGCTGGCGTATGCTCGAGTCGAGTGATAAATATCGCCTGGAGCCACTGTGACGGCGCTCTACAGCTTCATGGCGCCCGTCTGGAGCGCATAGGCCACGTCCGCCATCGACGGTCGTCGCATGGGGTCCCTTTCCAAGCAGGCTGCGATGGTTTCCTTCATCACTCCTGAACACAAGCGACTTAATCGGAAGCCCGTCTTGGCTGCCGTGGGGGACAAGATGCTGTCGCGTCCTGAGCGCTCCAATGCAAGCCGCTTGGCGTTCATGACGGGCGTCTCACCCGTGTCGATCTCCACGAGCACGACGCCAAAAGCGTACACATCGGAGCGTTCAGTGGGCTGCTCTCCTCGGAGCACCTCGGGCGCCACGAAGATCCGGCACTCGTTGTCCAGCGGCGAGAGCTTTACATAGTGGAAGATACTGAAGAGACTCAGCTTTGCCGAGTAGTCCTTGTCCAGCAGAATGTTGAAAGCGCTCAGTCGGCCGTGCACGATGTTCTGCTTGTGCAGGAAGGCCATGGCATCCGCGATTTGCCGCGCAATGGCGTGTTGCTTGGGCACCGAGAGCTGTACTGTCGTGTCCACAGTGCAGTCTCGCAACGCGCCTCTTTCCACGTACTCCACCACCGCGCAGAGCTCCGTGCCGTCCGCGTCCCACATGGCGCCACGGAAGGCAGCAATACGTGGATGTTTGAGCTCGAACATGAGCTCGATCTCCGTCACGAAGTCGCGAAGCAGAGCCTTGGACGCCGTATTGCTCTTGATCTTCTTCACCAGCACGGGATCGTTGTGGTACTCGCCCAGCCAAAGCTCCGAGCGGCTGCTTACCCGCAGCATCTTGTGCAGGAACACGTCGTCGTATGACAATCGCGTGAGTCCGATGTAGCCATCCGCCACGGACGCTAGCAGCTCAAAGTCGGACGTTGTTTGGCTCGAATTGGATGGTGCCATACTGAACTCCATGTACGGGTGGTCCGCCAGGTCGCCCATACCAATGGCAATGGACGGCGTCGTGCTGTTCGTAAGCTTGGGCATCTCGTTGCGTCTCCGCCTGTAGCAGCACCAGATAATGAGCAGTACCAACAGCAGCACTGCCACCCCAAGGCAGATCCCCAGAATGAGCCACGTCTTGTTGGAAGAGGACGAGCCGTCGTCATTGTTGGTGGCTGCGGGCATCGTGGTCGACGGTTCTTGAATCGTCGAATTGGAAGCTGAGTCATCGTCGCTGTCCACGCCGACACAGAAGTTGAAGGAAGAGTTCAATGCGTCCTGGACTTCTGTGCTTGGACACGCCGTCGTGTTGGTGGGGCCATCGATCGTGAAGAGACTCAGGTTGGCTAGGAACTCCAACTGCGACTCCGACAGCGCGGATGCGTCGATGGGGTTGCTCGCTAGTGTTAAGAATTGCAACGACGACAGATTGAAGATCACCTCGGGTACAATCTCCAGGGTGTTGTTGCGCAGATACCTGCATTCCCCACATCACGAAACCACACTATATCAGTATCTGCTGTAGTACGTCATGCAACAGGTAGTTCTAAGGTTTAGACTTGCAAGAGCGTGGACGTACAAGGTCGTCAACTCTGGTACATTGTCTGGGTCCAGATCAAAGTTCTTCAGCTCGTTGTTTGACAGGTCCCTGTAGGGCAAACAACAGCGCGAGAAGCATGTTAGTCCTGTGTCTTGAACGATCAGCGATGAGTCGCATTGACAGCGGGCGTCACTGTCTTGGCAGAAGATAGGTTGACGTACAGGATGGTAAGCGTGTCGAGCGACTCGTCCTGGAAGTCCGTAGGGATCGTCGTGATGGCGTTGTTGGCCAGGCTTCTGTAGAATGCAAGCCAGAGGGTGTAAGCGATCGAGCAGTTCCTTGTTCCACCAAAGTAGCCGCTGCAGCAATCTACCCTGATTGACTTACATGACGGTGACGGAATCCCCAGCCACCACTGCAGTGGGCAATGAGGTAAGTCCGCAGCTGTTGATGTAACTGCACAGAAGAGCACCCACAGTCGGAGTTAGATCACCAACCCATCAACCACCGACTGTCTAACCAAGTACAGCGAAGGGGGATACGCACATGCGCTTGACTGAGTTGAGTGCCAGCGCACTGTCCATGCCTGACAGATTAAGATTGAGGAAGGAGACCGTGTCCAGTGTCGATCCTGGCTGAATGTTCATTGACGAGAGCTCCAGCGGTCCCGAAAGCGGTTCCTCAGCTGCGGTGGCCTTCTGGAAGGCACTGCATAGAGAGAGAAATAGGGAAGCACACGCACAACGCAGGAAATGAGCGGTCGAATCCACTCCAACCCACTGGAAGCACTTTCTTGGAGAAATGGCACGTACAGGTCTGTGACTTGGTCCGCAAGCTGTAGCAGTCCGACGCGCTCGAAAGGCGCGGCACCGGCCGTGTCGTTAATCTCTGCGGGTTCAAAGACCCAGGAGCTGTCGTTGGAGTCGAAGGCGGTCGTGCAGAGTGCTGACTGACCCGAAGACAGCGTCACGCAGTCCGTGTTGTTGACGCACGTGATGGGGTTCTCGGACGACTGGCCCACCACCACACAGGCGCCGTTCGTGCTGCAGCCGCCGTTGCAGCTCGTCGTCAACGTGTTGAGCGTCGTGCTTGTGCTTGTGCTCGCGCTGGCACTCGTGCTGCCAACGTCGCTGCCGCTGGCACTGTCGGAAGCTGCCGACGTGCATGCGGTTTGCAGCGCCAGAGCCAAAAGCGACCAGACGCAGAGAGCCATGGAGCCCCGCATCGTCCTCTGCGACGAGCACTGGCTTGGCTGTCCCTGCGGCTGCGCTGCTCTGCGCGTCTTGTTCTCTGTCGACGAGGAGCGGCACCTGAAGCGGCCTCGGGGCTGAACTCGGCGCCCTAATGCCTGGACTCCAGGCTGGAGCGATCTATCTGGCGCTGTCGAGTGGGTGAGGTGAAGAAGGGTGGATGCGCTTATGGGCGGAGCGTGTCGCACACACCGTGGTGCAGACTCACAGATTGCAGCAGATTGCAGCGAAGCTCCGGTTTCCCTGGGGGAATGGCTAACTGCGCTCCTCTCCTCGGCGCGTGGTGTATCAGACGCGATCCGCGGCGCTAGAGGCACGAAGAAGGCGAGGGGGAGCGGCGAGCACGGCCTCCCAGGCGCAAGTGAGCGGGGGAAAGGAGAATGGAGGCGCGCGGGCCTGGGAGGCCTGGAGCCGCCAGACTGGGAGCTGTCCGATCGGCGGCCGCATTGCGGAGGACTCTGCGCATGTTCCTGGGAGAAAGCCGCGCCGTCACAACGCCACAAGACGAGGTGACTGGGTCTCACTATAGTGGGCCATTCTGGACTGGGTGCACCTCTTCATAGCAGGGAGAAGGTCATTTGCGCCAATGAAGAGGAGGAAGGCGCAAGCAAGCGGGGCGACTGGCTGAAAAGGAGGAGCAGGGAACGTTGTGATTGGCGGTATTTCGCTAAGCCTGGGATATTCGGTGGCTTGGGAAACAGCGATTAGGGGCTCGACAACAACTCACCGACAAAGACGGGGCTGGAAGATACTCTCTCAATGCCCGCTTTCTGATAAGCCTCCCTTTCATTTCCCAAATGGAAAGTTGCCATCATTGCCCACTGATGATATCCTTCCCGACATAGCGAAAACCAGTGGGAAATGACAGCGTCTCCTTGCTTTCAAGTTGACTGAACGCATTGAAGGAATGCGCGTGGTGCTCGCAAGCCCCGTCACGCTGTGCCCGACGAAGCATGGCAGCCACGAGGCGCCCCCACTGCACATGAGGCCGCACATCGACTACTGGGTGTGAATGATAGCGCTAACGGCAGCCTCCCGCTTGCTCTGGCCTTGCCAGACGCACGTCCGCCCTCTGGCGCTGCGTAGTGCTCCATTGGTTTGCCTTGCCTTGCGCTCTGAATGGATCGCTCGTTGGCTGGTGGGCACTCGCACCGGTCTGCTGGCGAGAGGGCACGTTAGTTCCGCCCTCACGATGGCGCTTTTGATGGCCCGGAAGCTGGGGGTGCCGGCCATGTCTGCACTCACGGCGTTGCAATGGAACGGGAGCCATGCAATGCGTGAGGTTGTGTGTGATGTCAGGGGCTTTCGCTGGCGCCACGCTGGGGCATTGCAGCATGGCGATTGCGATCGTGTCTGGCGTTTTCCATTCTGGCTAGAACGTGTAACGTGGACGTTTCCTGCTCTTTGTCAGCCCGCAGCATGAACTTGTTGGCGGATTATAGTGTCTGTCACTGTCGTTGTGGGCTTGGAGCGCTGGCCCACGAGCCACGAGAATCTACGACGACGATGCGACTTGGAGAAGGACGACCGAGTCGTATGTGGCGAAAGACGCACACAAACCACAGCCTCGGAATCGTCTCGTGCGAGGCCATGACGTTGGCATCTGTGACAGCGATCCGTGGTAACAGCCAGCAGTCCTCTTCGAGGTGGTTTCCCGACGCTGTCGCGACCTTCAGCCTCCCTTCTGGAGACGCGACACGGCGAGCTCAAAGACCTGAAGAGCTGCGCGCTGCCCCGAAGACAAGTAGGCTGCGTCCAGCACCTGGCGCATGAGGCACAAGCTGGAAACAGGATACTTTGCCAAGAACGTCTCTCGGCCTTGACGCTGCAGCGCACACAGCAGTTCCACCACTGCTAGCTGCTGTCTCTCGATGTCGACGGTCGCTGGCGGTCTACAAGCCCGCGGGTCGGCTACAAGCTGCACGACGAGCTCTAGTAGTTCCATGGGCGAGCTGTGGTTGCCAGTGCAGCAGATCCCAGTGCTGTGAGCATGAATCGCCTCTTGCGACGTGCAGGTCATGGCACCCAGCGTAGTAGCAGCAGTAGAGTCTTGAACAGCGCAGGCGCGTTTTACCTTGGCTAGGACCTTCAGATAAATGGGCTGTACGGCCACAGTGACGAGTTTCGCGTACACCATGGCGTGCAGATCGGCCGCGTTCTCGTCCAGGCCACTGAGCTGCATGAGCTCCGTGGTCTTGTGTGCCAGGACGTCCTTCTGCAATGCCGCCACACAGGCTCGCACACCCAGCAATGCTGGCTGAGCGCCGGAGACCCAGACGTTCTGCTTGAAGTCCAGCCAGAACTTGCGCAGGAAGCGCGTGGCCGGCTGTCGTTCGTCCACGAAGAGCGCCTCAAGTCCAATCTGCACGCGCTCTCGGGCATCCTTCACAGCCACAAGTAAGCTGCAGATGTCTCGGAAGGACAGGAAGGGCAGACCAGCGTCGTCACTGGAGCCCACGGACGACAGAGAGTCGGTTCGGCTGAGTGCTGGAGGTGGCGGACAACTTTTGCTGCTGGCATTGGTGGCAGTCGAGAGGTAGAAAGACGAGGAAGCCGCGCTGCTGGCTGCGGCCTCGAAGCCCAAGATTTGCTGTGATCGTAGCTGATGAACGCGAGCAGAGGCGAAGTCCATGTTGAGCGTCTGGAAGAAGTGTTGCATACGGGTGGTGAGCTGTTCGGCTGATTCGCTGGGTAAATTCTTGCCACGTGACGGCTGCCGATTTGGTCGTGGTGGCAACTTGAGCAGTGCGTTCTCCAAGACTTGGAGCGCTAAATACTGTCGTTCAAGCTTCTCGAGGTCCAACAGCTTCTTGGACGTGAAGTAGCTGGTACTACGAAGACGCTCAAGCATCACACCGATGACGCCAATAAACGGGATGACGGAGGTCGCACGGGAGGCTGATGAGGTACCCAGCACGCTCTCCTCACTTTGCTTACGTCTCAAGTTCTCGAACCCTCCAGCGTGGTCGCACAGGCGTCGTAACTCGGTGAGTCGCGTCTTGTACTTGGCTCGAACCTTCTTCCACGTGGTCGGGAGACGTGAGAACATGAGTGGGGTGTCTCCCAGACAGCCCACACAAGCCATGACAAGGTGGAAGTTACTAAGCGGTGGCGCACTGGCAGCCATCGCGATGGAGATGATGTCCTCGATCACTTCAGCACGCTCTTTAGGGGTGTCCTCCACGAGCACAGACCAGACAAAGTAAGCCACAAGGCGGTTGAAGTGCTCCGTGAGCTCTTTGGCTGCTTCTTTGGGCCGATGCAGCAGCTCCCACGGTAGGACACGCGAGAGCTGCGCATGGTGGAAGACAGTGAGCTGTTCGGCAAGTTCCGTGCATGTGAGTTCCCACAACAGCGAGCGTAGCGGCTCCGGGAGTGCGGCTTCCTCAGCCAGTGGGTCGCAGTCACCTGGCACCGGTGGAACCAGCAGTGCGCCAGCATCTGTGGCCGCTCCGACTTGGCCTTTGCTGTCCTGGAAAGGTGAGAGCGGCGACAAAAGGAAGGAGAGGTTGTCTCGTAGTCGAGTCGAACCTTCTTTGCTGGTAGTGGAGCTGGAGCTGATACTGGAGCTGTCAGTGGCTGTCGGAGGCAAACGGGTGGTCTTGGACAGGTGGGTGATAGAGAGAAGGTTGGGGAACGAGTGGTTGCGCTTCTTCTTCCGGAGGGGAGCCTTGGAGACTGGAGTTGACGATGGATCCAATGTGGGGGCAGCGTCGTCCATTGTTTCATTTGCGGAGCTCGCTATCGTTGGATCAGCGTCAGTGGACTGTGTGGACGTCGGAGGGCTCGGTTGATTCGGCCGATTCTGTTGTTTGGTGTCGTCGCTAAACCTCCGCAGACGGCAGTGCGGGAAGAACATGTCCACGAGCTCCTGCACCACATCGGTGTTCACTTCTTCGCGTTGGGAGTAGAGCGGATGGAAGAGCAGATCGCGCACAAAAGCAGCCACGTAGCGTTTCTGTAGATTGGCAGTGGGAGATGCTGTAGGACTGCCTCGTGGCCTGTCACGTTGCTTCTCGCCGAAAGCCAGTAGTATATCGCTCACTGTGATGCCTGCCGAGCCCACGACGCCAAGATGGAGCAGCACCACGCGACCTCCGTGAGATACACTCTCAATGAAGGTCAGTAGCGAGCGCAGTCGCTTCCAGCGCAGCTCTTCTTCACTACGAGACGCATTTTTGCGGGCACGTTGCTGCTTCCTCGACACTCCTGGAGGTCCATCGCTAGTTATTGCGGTGTTCGGTCGGATGAAAGACTCGATCTCCGCCGTGCCCATGGATAGCTGTGCCAGCATCATGGAGTCACGCACACCCTGCAGCGCCAATAGCGCGTCACTGCACTCTTCGTTGCCGTCTTCTTCACTCCCGTGCGTATCGAGCTGCATGCTTTGCGTGGAGCTGTGGCGCTCGCGCTGCCCGTCGTGCTCGTCCGTCTCCTCGCCGGACAGTACGACATCTGTACTATCGCACTCAGTGCCATCTCCTGGAAGCTCCTGAGCACTTACGACGGCGTTAATCCACTGGTCACGCGCATCGGACGAGCCGCAGTTGAGCACGGTGTCGCGTCCGTGTGTGGAGATTGTGAGCAGCGACTGGCCGCAGTGGAAAGTGAGCTTCACGCTGTCGTCTAGTAGATCGATCTACAACGCCCCAACCAGATACAAGCACGCATAAGTGGGCGTGTGTGGGTGGAGACGCAAGGATAGAAGTTGATGGACCCACCTTTGCTTTGATGGAGCCTTCTCGTCTCCTCCGGACGATCAGCTCGCCTGTCTTGATGACCACGAAGCGCTCTCGCCACTGGAACCCACGCAAAGACAGATACAAGGACATAGTGAGCTTCATTGCGTGTAGCAATACTACAAGCATGAAGCGCACATACCATAAAGTGACCGCGCACCGCGACGCTGCCCTCCTTGATAGCTTCCGTGGCTGCATCCATTCTGTGCGCAAAGAATGTCCCAGACTCGTAAGTCCCCTACGTCTGTGCCTTATACACGACACCACGAGAGAAAGCGCAAGCAACGACGCACTTGGACGACGAGATGACGCGGTCCATTGCAGCAGGCAGCGATAGATAATAGCACCGGCGTGGGGCAATAGCGGAGACGCAGGCCGCCCACTGCCTCTGGCGAACTGGGTGACAATCGCCCCGCTCTGGGCTTCTGAGACCGCGGTCCGTCTTTCCCGCCACTTGGTTTCGCGCATGTGGATCCCCCACGCCAGCTATTCTGAGCGGCGTCAGCGCCAGCCGGTCGGCCCCGGCCGTCTTCTTCCAAACGCAGTAAGCGCAAGACGCGGTCGCTCGGGTCGCGACAGTCGTCGGAGGCGGACTGACCATGACAACCTGCTTCTTTTCAGTTCCATCTGTTCGGATAAGAACAAGTCAGAACGGTATCCGGCGCAACGTATACCGAACATGGCTACAAAAGTGTATACCCGAGTGCAGCCTGATAGCCAGGCACCAACAGCCACGACAGGACAGCGGGCATGCACGCCTGAGCCTGTCACATTGACGCATCACTGTGTCATCGTGCTAGTGCAACCATGAACATACATTGCGTCACCGAAGGTGAAGCCGAAGCTACGCCTTGGGGTTATTACTCGTCGGTGGAAGAGGCGGACGCGGGGTTGTCGTCAGGTGTGTCGCCCTCCTCGCGCTTCCGTTTCGCCTGCGCCGATCTCTTCTCATCCGTGCTCGAGTCTTCGCTCGGACGCGCCTTCTGCGTGTTCTCAGGCTTGAGGATCGTGAAGCGCAGGTCGCAATCCGCCGTTGCCGAGTGGTTCTTCACGTAGTACACGTTGCCTGCAGGCACGTAGAACTCGTCCCCCGGACTGAGCAAGAAGTGCGTCGTGTGCCTGCTGGCGAAGAATTCGTCGTCTGTGTCTGGAGACAGCGCGAGTTCCAGCGACTTGGGCTGGCAGCCCGTCACGAAGAAAGACTGCACGGCCGAGCCTACGCCTTCCGGTTCCTTCCAGGCTCCAGGCGGTAGTACCACGCGTCCGGAGATCCAGCGCGCGAACGGTGACGGGCTGAACAGGTTGAAGCTCTGGCCAGCAAACGCAGACACCACGGCGCCACCTCGGTCTTCTGTGGGCAGTCGACGCAGACGGATCTCGCTGGAACGGCAGATGATGTTCAGGTCGTTCATACAGCCGGCCTGAGCGTCGTACAACGTCGCCCACTCGCTGTCCTCGATCTTGTCCTGTAGGTCCTGGGGCAGCTCGGAGCGTGCCAGGTTCCGGCTGTTGTTTACCCTCTTGGACGGGGGACGCACCTTCCGATTCGTGCTTTCTGGGCTATCAGCACCTGCACGCTCCACGCCTGCCACAGTGGGCATCACTGCACCCACACCCACGAACGTACGCTCGTACACAAAGTGCTCGCCCTTGTACCACGCCAGCGGCTTGTATCGCTTCCGCTTCGACCGACGCGGGCCAGTGGGCTCTTCGTCTTCAGCTTCGCTACCATTCTCCTCTTCCAGGATCCGGTCTGCGTCAGGCAGCACGTCCCGACCAGAGCGCGATACATCTGGCTCATTGTAAAAGCTGTCGTCGCCAGTTTCACCACCGTCGTCGCTGTACGCCTGGAAAGACTCATCGTCTTCGTCAGTCTGCGCTGAAACCACCGATGATTCGTCTGTCGAGGTCGGCGTCCGGTAGCCGTACTTGCCCGTTGGGCGCGGCTTCTTCGGTGTTCTGACGCCAAAGTTTCTCCGCGGCCCCACGACCTTTTGACTCACTGTCTTCTTCGCCTTCGGTGTCTTCTTCGTCTTCGTCTTTGCGGCTGTTTTTATCTTTTTCGTCTTTGTCTTCTTCTTCCCTTCGCCGTCGCTGGCGTCGCTCGCCGAGCTGCCGTACTCGCCCTTCTTGAACAGATCCTTGCTGATCTCAGGCGTATTGGACGAGCGCTTGTCGGAAAATGACGGGATGGGTTTGAGCGTGCGGTCGCTCGCTGCAGTCCTCGCAGTTGCAACAACAGTAGCAGCATGTCGTTAGTAAGAAAGCCCAACAGGAGTTCCAAATACCAAACCACCGCCTTCCTCACAGCGGTGAAAGGCCTCACCATTCGACAGAGGCGTCATCGCGCCTTCGTCCATCGTGAACGGACTGGCCACATCCGCGTCAAAACCCGGCATCTCGTCGTCGAAAGTATCTCTCCGGTTTGTCTTGGCCGCCTCGCTCTCAGTTTCCGTCCTGCCCTTCCGCCCCTTCTTGCGATCGCGCACCGTGATGTTCTTCTCCGCTGAATTGAGTGGCGACGAGCCCCCACCAAAGTCGAACGACAGTTCGCTGTGCACGGGTGAGGCAGGCGGGGGCACTGCCTTCTCGGTTTGCTGACGTCCACCACTCGACCGTGTGCGCGATCGGCGAGACTTCTTCTCCACATCCATGCTTCCACGCTCGCTCGAGGACGAGTCCATGGACGTGTCAGCGGCTGATGCGTCCTTCTCCTCCATAGTCAACGCTGTTGCAAGCAAAGTAGATGGAACGAATCCAAGCGTTAGTGTCTGAGTAACAAGACAGAACTATCCTGCAGCCGATTGTGGCTGCCGTACAGTCATCGTCGACGGAGTCGTCCTTGTCCACCGAGTCTTCGTCGTCCTCCTCTTGCTCGTCCGCCCAAAAGTCATCAATGTCCTCGAATCCCTGTGCGTCCTTGCGCACGCCCTCACGAACAGACACGCCGGAGCGAGTGCTAAGAGCAGGACGTAAGGCAGAGCGCAACAGCACGCCGTACAGAACGTTAGGGGTTCTAATGAGAGCAATTGCAGTGAACACTTGCGCGGTGTTCTCTACGTTGTGGTACTGCTGGCGGACGGGGGCGGAGGGTTCTACGCGACGAGAAAAGCAACGCCAAGAGGGCCATGACGTCAGTGCTTTCTCCCTTGAAAGAGACACGAGGGGGTGCGTCTATGACAACGCGGCCTGCGCACCCTGGACTGGCGCATGTACTGCTTCAGCTTGGCGGCGTCCACCTTGCTCCGCGCATTCGCCGCTCTGCAGTCACCGGGCCACACACATGGCAACATGATCAGTCCTTTAATCGCCTTCTCGTCCACTGCGCATTCACATATCAGTGGGCCAGCAAGCGAACGAACTTGGTGCGCGGCATCAGCTTTTCAATGTCCTCCATGGCACTCGCGTGCTCCCAGTTGCCACTAGAATGCGCCACATACAGCACGGCAGGAGAGATCAGGCCCTTGCTCCACGACACCACGTTCAGTAGTACGTTACACCGCACGCGTCCGCCTCGTGTGCGGACCGGCAGCAGCCTCTTTCCTACCGAGAGCACGAGCGGCGACGCGCTGATCTTCTTCTTCCTGCTGCGCTTTCCCCCGCTGGCCAGGGATTCAAAGTTCAAAACGTCGTTTTCCGGCACTTTGGCTTTGTATGCGAACAAGAAGGCCCAAACTAAGACCTAGGCAGCCCAAAAATGCCTCCCAAATAGCCGCTTGGGCGGCGTTCGCCTCCGGCTTCTATTTTAGGCGGATACGGCAGCGTACGTTGGGCAAGCCCCTTTGCTGCCCGAAGCCAGCGTGCGAGCGAAACGAAGGAAGCGAAGGAAACGCCCTCGCCAGCCACCAGCACCAGCAGCGCCTGTCGAAGCGCAGGCGGCAGCAGCAGCAGCGCGCGGGGACGACGAGCACCGGCGTAAGCAGCGGCGTCCGGCATACGAGAAGCTGCGCCCTCGACGGCCTGAGGCGTGCTAACTAGACCGAGAGTTGGAAGGCGCGCTCGCGAGGCTAACTGCTGGGTAACGATGCAGAGCTCGACGTTCACGGTGCAGCCACACATGCTGGAGCAGGCGTACAAGGCGATCCGCACGACGCCGCCCGAGCCCAAGGACCTGGAGCAGTCGGCCAAGTTGCAGGCCTTCATGGACGCGCACTATCCGACGGAGACGGCGCGCAACATCACGCGGCGTTCCCTTATCCTGGCGGAGCTGCGCTCGACATTCAGACAGTGGGTCAAGGATGTGTGTCTGTCCAAGGGCGTGCCCGAGGAGATCGCGGCCGAGGCTGGCGGCCAGATCCTCGTGTCCGGTTCCTACCGTCTTGGCGTGAACGAGCCCGGCGCGGATATCGACACGATCTGCGTGGCACCTCGCCACGTGACCCGCGACGACTTCTTCTCGTCACTAAAAGACATTTTCCTGAAGCACCCCAAGGTGTCGCATCTCGTGGCCATCGAGGGCGCCGTGGTGCCCATTATCACCTTTGACTATGAGGAGATCAACATTGACCTGCAGATCGCCATCCTGCCACGTAATACCATCTCGGACAACCTGAACATCCTGGATGACCACGTGCTTGTTGGCGTGGACCCCGCGACGGAGAAGAGTCTCAACGGCCCGCGCGTCACGGAGCTCATGATCAAGCTCACACCCAACCGCGAGAGTTTCATCAGTGTGCTGCGCATCGTGCGTCGCTGGGCCAAACGTCGAGGCCTCTACTCGAACAAGATGGGGTACCTCGGTGGTATCAATTGGTGCATCCTCGTGTGCTTCATCAACCAGCTCTACCCCACGGCGGCACCTTCGACGCTGCTACTGCGCTTTTTTATGGTGCTCTCCAACTGGAAGTGGCCGTTGGCCATCCAGCTCTGCAAAACGCACGACTCGAAGCTGGGACTCGAGGTCTGGAACGCCAACGCCGGCCACAACCGCTACCAAGTAATGCCCATTTTGACGCCGGCCTATCCATCCATGAACTCGTCCTTCAACGTCTCCACGCACAGCCTCGCAGTCATGAAGGAAGAGTTCAAGCGGGCCTTGGGAGTCGTGCAGGACGTGCTGACCAAGGGCGGTGACGACTGGGCACCGCTCTTTGAGCCCTCGGATTTTTTCGCCGTGCACCAGCATTACCTGGCTGTAGAGGTGTACTCGGAGGTGGCTGAGGAGGAACAGGCCTGGTGCAGCTTCTGCGAGTCGCGTCTGCGTAAACTGGTGGAGGCGTTGGCCTACAACCCGCCGCTCTGTCGTCTCCGCGCCTTCCCCAAAAAGTTTCCGCTGCACTACGTCACGGCTGGAGACAGCACTACTTCAGACCAGAACGGCAGCGGTGAAACCAAGCCGCCCAGCAAGTTTGGCGTTTGCTTCTTTGTGGGCTTCGATGTGGACCGTCGCCAGCTGCGCAGTCGTGAGGTGAGCATCGACAATTCGGTGGAGTACTTTAAGCACAATGATCTGTACCGCTGGAACAAGCGCACGGCTACAATGGACGTGCGTATCACGCCTGCTGTCTGGAAGGGTCTACCCGATGAGGTCTTCGAAGACATGGGTGGCCGTGCTGTGGCTCGTGTGGCGCGTCGCGAATTCATGAAGAAGAAGAAGGAGGAGGAGAAGGCGGCGGAGCTGGCGGCAGCTCCCAGTCCGCCACCTTCGGGTGACGAAGCCATGAAGGACAGCCAGTCGCAGGACACAGATGCTGCCAGCAGTGCTGAGAAGGATGAGACTGCGTCCCACACCCCAGGCGTGACTGTGGGCGACAACAAGCGCAGCATTTCGCAGCCTGGCAGTCCAGACCCTGCAGCGGACATCAGTGAAGTCAAGGATGAGAACCGCACCCCACGCAAGATGAGGAAGGAGCCGCAGCAAACACCTCAGCAATCGCCGCAGCAATCGCCGCAGCAAAACCCCCAGCAGACGCCAGAGAAACAATTGGAGGGGGTGACATTGGCGGACACTGTATCCAACAAGCGCGACCGCGAAGGTGCGTCCATCGGCATCACCAGTCCGGATGCCAAGTCGGTGGCTACGACGAAACCTGTGGCCAAATCTTCGACCAAGGTCCCGTCACCGAGCGCCAAGTCGGTGAAGAAGGCGCTGCAGGAGGTGGTGGCACCTCCGGCCGCGGTGTCGTCGCCGCGCAAGCGACGTAAAATGAAAATCACTTTTGCCAAACTGAATTGAGGACGCTCGAGCATGCTGGGGGCAGCGGCATGAAGAGCGACAGAAAAGAAAATGGCAAAAGAAAAAAAAGAGGGACAACATGGCACGCCATGCAGAAAGAAAACAAAAGAGAGCTTCCCCACTCCCCACAAAAGAAAACAAAAAGCAAAGAGGCAGCGAGCGAGGAGACCAACAGATCGCCTTGGGCCACATCGGCGGCAGTTGAAGGCGTCGACGGGGTCTAAGGCTGGAGCTAGTAGTTCCAGGGCAGTCACGAGTCAAACAAAAGCACGAGGTCGCGGCTGAGAGCGCCAGATACGGTATATTCCGAACGAGGTGACGCATGGCTATCGTCGCCGATGCTCTCGTGGTTTTCACCTCCAGAGGAAAAGACTGCGGGGCTGCTAGACGCGTGCAAGGACGACTTCCAGGTGGACATTCAAGTCCGTCAGTAGACTCGAAATCAGCGTCACCAGGTTGAGCCGACTGTCAGACACCCCCCACGAAAACCTAAACAATAGCGATAGCACCACCACAAAAGCGAGAAAAAGTGAAACCATGATGTCTTTCTCCTCCGACGAAATACCTGGTATGACTTGAACTTCTTCCAGGAGACGGAATGAAGTCCTCACATGCCTAGTGTTGCAGTCTGCTTAGTTGGTTCAGCTCGTGAAGAGAAAGAAGGACACAAGCTTGAGCCAGAATGCCTTCTCGGCATCCGAGAGCTCCTCCTGTTGAAGAAATTTCGCCAGATGAAACGGTGCGAGTGGTGTCGGACTCGGACTCGAACTCACCGCTAGTTGCTGCTGACTTGACGAGCACACAGTCAAGACGCGCTGAAACTTGGCCTTCCAGTCCTTGTCCTGCTGTCTGTCTACCGACACGCGCGACGACCAAGTTGGACCCGCGAAGTAGCGTACCAAAGCGTCCACCAAAAAGGTATCCAGCTCCAATTTGGTCTGCTTTGCTTCATTCGATGCTTGGGGAGAGGCTGGAGTCAGCAGTTGCATGCGAGCTGAAGCTAACGACGTGATCGGCAAAGAACTTCGTTGCCAGAGGGCTCGCAGCGCCTCCTCCGTCTGGTTGGCGAGCCAGACGCCAAAGTCCTCGGTCGAATAGTGCTTCTCAAGATCGTCTCCGATGCTGAGTAGTCCATTGGGGTCATCTTCGCGCTTGTCATACCCTGGCAGCGGCGCCAGGGCCGATATGGGCATATGTAGACGGTAATAGTCGCAATAAAGACGCAGCGACACAACATCCGTAGTGCATGTCAAATGTGGGACCTGCTGCAGGCGGAAGAGCGCGTGCAGTGCGTTGAGACGCAGCGGCAGCAGCAGCGTCGACTCTTCTCGCACTTGCTCCAGAGCACGTGCGTTCAGTTGTGGGGCCCACCAGGAACTTCCCCAGTCAGTCACCTCCAGTTCCTCATCTCCATCCTCGTCTTCGTCATCTTCCATGCAATTTCTGGCAGCAAAGTACGTCCTGAAGAGAAGTAGCAACTGGTCGTCCGCATCCGTGCTGCTGTTGCCTCCGCGTGACATCAAGTCCAGGTCATGAAGTTGCTGGAGCTCGTCCGTAAGGAAACCAAGGACTTTCCGCTTCCGAGGCTTGAGCAAAACCACGTTCTTGCTCCGCATGAGATCCACACGAAGCGCATTGGCCGTACGCATGTTATCTTGAAGTACCCTCGACGCATCGTAACCGCTTTGGCACGCTGGCATGATGATTTCCACAGGATAAAAGTCTGAGTTCGAGATCACCAATCGCTTGATCGTAGCGAGTTCAGGAAGAAGACACGGAGTCTGGAGCTGGAGCCATCGAGGTTCTTCCTTGTCCAGGAATCCCACCGCTAGGGGATGCAGCTCCAGTCGCACCTGCACCGCGCAGTTGGTCTTAGTGTTCACGTCCACAGTCTCCAGCAGTCGCGACGTGTCCACCGCCAGCACGTACAAGTGGCGGAACGCCTGCAGGTGATACTTGTTGTCGGCCGTGTTCATCGGAGCCATCGGGTACAGCGATATTACGAGCGCCGCAATGGCCTCCTTCGATCGAGACAGTGTGGCACGCCCACCTCCCAAGAAGAGCAGTCCAATAGCCATGCTGAGTGCCATGTGACTCCCATAAGTCATGGCTGCATCCACGCGTTGTCGCAGCGTCACAGAGCGTAGTAGCTTCAGCGTCTTCACGTTGCCAGTACCAGCGTCCACTAGTGCCAGCGCCTGTGCGCAAACAGCCAGACACCGCTCGACGGTCGCACGCTCCGTGGCTGCGGCGACGACATTGCTGCTACCGCGCAGGATCATCGACGTTGACGAAGCTTTCTCGCGTAACTCCCGGAAATGAAGTACATATTTCCGTAGTGTCTCGTGTGCTTCCGCGCTGGCTGTACCAGCAAACCGCAGACCGATACTCAGACACGCACCCGCGACGATATTCGCGTACGCCTCACAGATGGACGAGATATCTGCGTGTGGTGGCAAGCTGTCCTCGTTTTCAGACTTGTTCCCATGACCGTTAACGCGAGCTGGCTGGAGAGCTTTGTACGCCTGCTGGAGTTGCACAGGTATCTCGTGCTGCTCAATCCACTGCGTCGTCGGTGACACGTCATGCCACATCACCAAGTTCTTTGCCAGTGTGCGTACCAGGAGGATGTCCGGCCGAACGTAGTCCAGCAAGATAAGCGTGTCGGGCACCGCGAGTTGTGTGGCCACTACCTTGTTGTCCGTCTGCATGTACATGAAGGCCAGTGCCAGCGCACTCCCACAGGCTGTGATGCCAATATTGACGTGCTCCCCACTGCCTCGCAGCCCACTGCGCTCTTGTCCAGACTTCGCTTCTCTACCAACGCCCGGAAAAGCTTCACCACTGCCATTGCTGGCTGTGCCACTGTTTGAGGCCCTGCCATCCACGCTCCCGTTCCCAAACGCTTGCCACCGACGACCACGGTAGAGACAACTGCCAGCGGCACTGGAATCTCGATACTGCTGCGCACCACCCACAATATATTTGTGGAGCTTCTCCTCGAGCTTTAGATCCGCAAGTCCCGGATCTCCGGTCTTTGTCTGTCCGCGGCCCAGCACAACGAGCCCCAGTGCCATGCCTGCAGCCAACGAATAGCCTTCCAGTTGGTCAAATGATGCTGTCGATAGTCCAGTGTTGCTGTTGCCTCCGACAAACTGGGCGCTGGATGGAGAGCGTGCGATCTCAGCGAGCAGCAGCTCAGTCATGAGACGGTAGCCTGTGCCTTGGTACAGAATGCCGAGCCCAAGAAGTGCTGCTGTCTGTGTGGACGCAGGGACGGAAAACCCCGCGAATGGGGGTGGGAGCAGTGACGGAATGTGGAGACAGAGCATCTTGGAGACCGATCGTTCCAACGCCAGCTCGAGTCCCATTCCAACGAGTGGTGCTTCGTCAGGTGAAGACACTTCCGATGAAACTGAGAGGAAGCCGTCTGCTTCCAGTGTTGTCTTGACGTCGGTGTTCTCGGACGACGCAACGGGATGTGGCTGACTCTGGAACTCCTGCAGATCTTGCGAGTCACTGATGCTATTGGCGCTGTTGGAAGCTGCCTTGGCTGTTGTCGCTCGCTTCTTCCGTCGACGTCGACAGTGTGCCGCGGTGCTGGCCATGCCAAGCATGATCGCCACCGTCACGAGTTCATTCGAAAGCGAGAGGTAGTTGTACACATCAGCCATGGACAAGCATTTGAGGTGGCCACGCAAACCGATACCCAGCAGCAGACCCGCGTGTGACGCATAATCCGCTTCCAGTTTGCGTTTCGCCACTTCGGCAGACTGTGTTGCCGGTGACTGTCGACTGCTGGAAGCTGAAGTCGCAGAGCCTCGTTGAGAAAGGTCATTCACATTGGGGCGATGGTACTTGATCCAGTGGCGATTGATCACCCCTGAGAGATCGTGCGCCGGAAGACGGAGTCCTGTTGCGCACCCGTTGTGGAACTGTGGCCAGTGCGTCAATTCCTTCGCGTAGCCAGAAGTATCCAGCTCCACAATAGCATTAGCTGGCGGCTTACGCCCAGCGAGAGGAAGCGGAGGCACGCGAAGTTGCCAGGCTTGAGTCTGCGTCGACGCGACGTCGAAACTCCCGAGAGTGACCATGCCACGAGCAACCGAAAGCGCCATAGATCGTTTGCAAAGTAGCAGCAAGCGTGTCTGCTGTTGCTGGGCGTAGTCCATATCCGAAAGGTCTGGGGTCTTCTCGATCTTTAGACATAGTGGCCGGCTGGAACGCAACAAACGCGCCACCTCCTTCATCCTCTGATCAGCCGGAAACAATCGTTGGCTTCGAGTAATGGTCTCGTCTAGCCCGTCGCTTGCTTCGTGAGTCGATTCTTCGCTGCTCGTTTGAGGTTCCCCTACATTGACAGTTGCATCACGCTGTTGCTGTCGATGTGAACCCAATGGATTGGCCTGTCCGTCGTGAGTCTCTGCTTCAGTTCCAGCGCGAACGCCAAGATCTTCTCGATCTACAAAGGTACAGACATCTTCCGTAATGAACGGTGGTGGGTTGTGCTTCACTTGATGAATGGCTTGTGCGATTGGGAGACGAAGACCAAGAGGCAGGTCGTCTAGCGACAGCGCGCTACCCACAGGGTCTTGCGTCAGGTACATCATCAATTGAGCCGCATTCGCAGCTCTCTCGCGCTGTTCCTCGGCCGCAGACATCACCAGCCACGATCTCCGAGGCAAGAACAACAGCTTGTAAATGTGGCACAGCGCTCTCGTTCGACGAAGCGGGCCGTCATTCGACTTAGATTCAGCACTGTCGAAAGAGTACTTCAGTGCAGGATCTTTGACCAGTGAAGGGTATGGCGGGGCCTCATGTCCTCCCGGTGACATGACATCTTGAAGCCATTGGACGATATCCGGCACATCACCGTAGTCTGCAAAGCGAAGCAATCCTTGCTCTCTCGTCTTGAGCTGAGCTTGTGATCCTGATGACGTTCCAAAGCCCAGGGGGCCGTTGAAAATGCAATTATCCTTCTGGTAGTACGCGATGAACGGCTCGAGCTCCAGTGTTTGCGCCACGTCCACGAGCAGGTTCGCCAACTGCAGTCTTGGACGCAGCAACACGATCGAGAGTTTGAGCTCTTCGCACAACACGTGAAGTGCGGCGAAGATTGTCTCGATGTGCTCTTTCAGCGCCGAAATGCCACCCGAATTAAACGTTTGGGGGCTTGAGCTCTGCGAAGAAGAGACCGAGGTCCATCTTGATCCTTGGGGTGGCGGTAGCTCCATCGTGGCGAACAGCATCGCGTGCTCGTACTGGTACATGTCGTGGTATTCGGTTTGGCAGAGTATAGAGAATGATGAAGATGAGGACGGCATTTGCTCCGTATCACCACTCGAACCCATGCCCACAGACGCTTGATCCTCTTCTGTAGCGCTTTGCGCCACTGCCAGAGCAACAACAAGCTCGCGAAAAGCCTGCCACTCGTATCCACCATCCATTGATTCATCCCCCTCCTGTTCACTCGCCTTCTGTTGCGCTTGCTGGACCACGCGGGCTTGCATCTCGCAAGATAGATTCGATGGAAGGACGCAAGATAGAACATCGAACGCTTGCTGGACCAGCGGCGAGCTCGTAATCTCCAATGGATGCTTGCATTGCCAGATCTTCCCGCTGCACGAACCGTAGAAGTCTGGGAAGACGATCTCATACGCCAAGTCCCTCTGAATGGACCTGAGCTGCACCGCACCTGACAGTCGTGTTCGTGTGGACGCAGCATTGTCCTCGCTATAGTCATCCTCGCCCACCCCAGGGAGGACCAGATGACAAACCGTGTGTTGTGCACGATGAAGCACTAGCGTGCCATCCTTTCGCAGCACTACGATGTCCACTTGGTCTCCGTCAGACTGCAGACCTTTGCCTTCCGCAATAACCCCATGATTCTGCACACGAATTGGAACTGCGTCTCGACAATGCACCGTCTGGAGATCCCTTGATACACTGTCCTTCATAGTGCTATGCGTCCTC
>JAADYK010000017.1:0-61516 GCA_023338225.1 Halophytophthora batemanensis
GGAGGAGGGGGAGGAGGGGGAGGAGGACTGAGCGGCCAGTGCGTGCACAAGCTCTTTCCATTTCGATACATGTTGCTTCTTTTTCGGTCGTGTGTTTCAGAGTCGCTGCGGCGTTGCCTTCGATAGATGGGTGACGGCTTGCTGTGGCCCGCTTTTGACAAGAACATCTTCGTTTTTCGCCATAGAAAATCTGACCAGATAGCCGGGACTCGTATAATGTAATCCCTGACCACTTTCCATGGCTCTTCACTTGCGCCTTTTGATCCACATAGCTTATTTTTGTGGGTCAAGGCACATCTCTACCCACTATACCCTTACCACATGCACAACAAATTGTCTCATAAATACGGTCCAGTATACTTTATTCCATATATTCTTATGTGGATAGGGGCTACATAAGAGCGGTCCGAAAAAGTCGGGGGTTGGGGGTTAATATGAACACCCACGTGTTGCCCTCTAGCTCAGCCTTTTTTACGAGTTGTGCCACGCTGTTTAGATATAGTGTTTGTGTCGTTAAAACACATACGAGACTTGTTTTAACGTCCCCAAAAGTGAAGTTTAAGGTGGGGCTACCATACAAGCGACTGTTTCGGCCATTGCGACAAATACATGAACACCCAATCCCAGATACAACAAACAAGTGAAAATGAATGATGGTGAACGGATGGCTACATTAGTAGTGGGTCTTGTTACCGTGCTTCTTGATGCACTCCTTGCAGCGGCGAGGCATGGGCTCGATCAGCGCCCGAAGTACCGACATGTCAATATCATCCCAGGCCTCATAGAGTACCGCCGTTAGCTCGCTGACGCTGCTGAACTGCGTGCCGTTAGCGTACACGTGGCGGCTCATGATCGACCAGAGATTTTCGATCGGATTGAGGTCGGGCGAGCGTGCAGGCCACGGCAGCTCTCAGACCTCTTGCTCCGTGAAGAACTCCTGCGTGCGCTTGGAGTGGTGGATCAAGGCGCCGTCCTGCTGGAAGGTGAAGTCTGTCCCGCAGTGCTGGTGGGCGTACGGCAGCATGAACTCGGACACAATGTATACGTAGCCGTCCGAGTTCTGCTTGCCGTGCAGCACCGCCAGCTTCGTCTTACCAGCAGCGCTGAAGCCAGCCCACACCATCACGGAGCCTCCTCCCGCTTGACGACGCTTCGTTTGCCTAGAGGGACGGCGTAGATCACGCCAGTAGGTCTGGAATCCGTCAGGCCCGTCGAGATTCCATTTCTTCTCGTCAGAGAAGATGATGGTGTCCCAGGACCTGACGGGATCCTTGTTCATCCGCATCTCCCAGGCCCAGGTCTCTCTTGCGCGCTTGTCCTCTGCCGACAGGTGCAGCGTGTTGTCCATCTTGGTATACACAGGCCAGTCGACACCGGCGAGCACTCGCTGGATTGTGCGCACCGATGTCGACAGCTTCAGCTCTTCCTTGAGCTTCTTGGCCGACAGCTGCCCCTTCGCGGCAGTGCGGACGAGGTGGCGCGTCTCGCGCTCCGACAACGAGGTCGCGGGGCCCGGTGTCTTGAACTCCGTCGGGGTCACGAACAGCGCGCGGTTGATGGCGCCCACTGAGCGCTTCACTTGGCGCGCAATCTGCCGTAGGTCTAGCCCGGCCTCGTGGAGCCCTTGGATCCGCCCTCGCTCGATGTCCGTCAGTGGCGCGCGCCTCCCCATTAGGTGTAGAATGAGACCAACGCGATGAGAGCGGCGGTGTGTGCTTGGCGAGATCATTGGTAGCGGTGAGCTGCCTCCACGCCTTGGACTAGTGGCTGTTTTAAATGTAGCCATCCGTTCACCATCATTCATTTTCACTTGTTTTTGTATCTGGGACTGGGTGTTTATATATTTCTCGCAATGGCCAAAACAGTCACTTGTATGACAGCCCCACCTTAAACTTCACTACTGGGGACGCTAAAACAAGTCTCGTATGTGTTTTAACGACACAAACACTATATCTAAACAGCGTGGCACAGCTCGTAAAAAAGGCTGAGCTAGAGGGCAAAACGTGGGTGTTCATATGAACTTGGCGCGGAGTGTATTACATGCATACCTGCTCTATTTTAGATATTACATCCATAGCCCTTTCTTCTCCTTTCGACGATTTTATGAAAATAGACAGTTTGGACAAACTGAAATGTGTTACCGAATCCCGCGCTCTGATTAGCCGAGAATCGAGTCTTTGCGGAAATGACATGCATAGCTGCTGCTTTTGCAGATTTTACGTAGACAGCCACGCTTTGGCGGATCCTTCCCCATTGGACACGGAATCTACCGGTACTACCTTCAGTATCCTCTTCACGCAACCTTCGTACAACCTTCTCGCAACTCGCAGCCTGAGCGATACCGCGTTCCGCATTCCGCATTCCGCGCCACAACGGAAACAGTGCGGAGTCTGCTAGGTCACGCGAGTGACCGCACGCGAAGGAAGCAGGCGCGCGCGTGCACCGGGGCAAGCCAGCGAGCCGCTAGCAGCATGCACGGCGGGGTGTTCTTGTTTCCACTGTATGTGGACCCCGCAGAGGCGGTGGCGGCCGACGCGCCCGAGGTGCTGCACCCTGTGCCGGCTCCAGCCGCTCCCGCCACCAGCTCCGACGTGTTTGACCCACAACGGCTCGCAGCACTCCTGCGCGCCGCCAGTATGCGCAGTAACTCCCGCGGGTGCGTGTCTCGTGGTGATCTAGTGGGCCTTGTGTGGGCTGGCTGGTTAATTGGACTGGGCCGTGTGTTGCATGGCGGTGCTGTCGGTTGCGGGAAGGCAGGTCGTCGGTGGAGGCGACGGAGATCGATGCAGATACTTTCAATCTGTTGCCTGTATGGGCGCAGGCGGTGGTGCAAACCGGTTGCTTTAACGGTGAGTGGCATGCGTGGAAGTGTTCGGCACTGCGGCTTGTGCTGCTTGCAGTGTGCTGCTGCGAAGTGTTAACGGGTGGATGGACTGATGCACATGCACGTTTCCTCTACTGCACTTTATTCTGTGTATCAGCATCCCAAGAAAGCAAAGGAATTGAAGGCCACTCACATCGCTCTCCCGCAGTCGCCAATAAGCTGAAGCGTGCCGTCCAGCTTCAGGACGACGAGGTGGGCAATCAAGAGCAGTCGCCGCGCAAAAGAAGAAAGAAGCGCCCACTTCCAGGCTCAACAGATGCGGATGACGTGGAGCCGTCCTCACCGAAAGACGAAGTCAGTGAGCTGCAAGAATGCTTGGATGGGCTTAATGCTGAAGAAGACATGGAGGTGGAGGGCGACTGTGAGCCGCATGCTGTACTCACTCAGGCGGAACGTGTGGCCGATAGCATCGAGAAGTACTCCAGCAAGCTGGAGCGGCTGCTGGACAAGGCCACGCATCGTCAGCAGCTGGAGAATTTCCGCCGAGACGATCTGGATGTGTTTGCGTCTGCAGACATCAAGATGTTACTGCGCACGCTAAAGATCATGGAGAAGAGCGACCTCGTTCAGAAGTTGGCTCCGGAGCTTCTGATCGGGCTAATGGGTGCCCTGGATACCCAGGTTCGTCTAGGATTAGCAATGGATGTGCTTAGCGTGATCACGCCGCAGAGTTCAGAGGACGGAGGCAAACAGCAGCCGCAGATCGATGACCGACTGGTCTTTCGGCTGCAGCTATCGGTGGATGCGGGGATTTGCCAGTTGATTGTGATGACGACCCCACAGATCGACCGTCGAGTGCTGTCGGAAGAGAACATCGACAACTGTATCCAGCTTCTAAATCACCTGATCCGCCACCTGCTGCTGCCGTGTATTGACACCACCTACGTCACAACGGCATCTACTGCAACAGAGAAAGGAGCTGCAGCACCCCAGAAGCCTCCGGAAACGCCGGAATCCCCAGACACGCCGAGATCCAAGCGCCGATCAACGAGGAGCAAGAACTCGGGCTACTCGCGTGTGAACCTCCGAGTGCACAAGAACGTCCGCAAGGCTATCGACCGCGTGATCCCTGTCGTGTGTGAGTTCATGGAGCAGTTGGCAAGGCTGGTGCAGGGTGTGAAGCTTGCGGACCGCTGGGTACTGCACTTCTCAACCTCGATGGTGGAGCTGTTCGCACTGGACCACAGCTCGTACGCCACATCGCTGCAACAGAGCGCTCTCTCGGTCTTGCGCAGCATCTTTTTGGAGTACAAACCTCATCGAGTCTTGGTCCTCGAGGAGATCGTAGGTGTGATGATCAAACTTCCGACCACCAAGCGCACACTACGAACAGTGAAGCTGCTGAACTCGAGCGACTCGATCCAGCGGGTTTCCACGCTGGTCGTCTCGATGGTTCAGTCATGCGCTTCCGCTCAAAAACTCGCTGTATCTGAAGCTGGCAGTGCGCAGAATTCTGCCTCAGAACCCCACACAACACCGCATGGTACCAATGGCGAGGTTGCTTCACAGAAGGACAAAGCGGCAGCGATCGGACTGGAAGAGACCCGCGGGAGTGCGCGTGATTTCGTGCGAGCACTGATGAGGGAGTGTCTGACGAAGAAAGGCGAACGCGACAACCGAGTGGTCCTGGAGAATTTCGTGGACGATCTGCTGGTGATGTTTGTCCGCCCAGAGTGGGCGGGTGCTGAGGATCTTCTCGAAGCACTCAGCTCATCTTTGGCAAGTATCCTGAACGCATATGTGACCAAGGACGCCAAGAAGCTGGAGTCCCAGTTCAGTCTATCGGCACTCAATTTAGTGGGGAGGATCTGCACGTCGATCAAACGATACCAGAACAAGGTCGAGCGTGATGTCCTGGAGGACGACGATGATTCCTTCGCCATTGTCGACGAGCACACGCGTCTTATGCGCGAAACACTTCTTGGGGTGAAAGACGACAATGCTATGGGCGAAAAGGAGGACGCTAGTCCCCAGGCTTTCCAGCGGATGGCGTTGAAGCACATCGTGACTATGCACTTGCTGCGGTCCGGGTCGAACCAGAGCGACTCGAAGCGACTGCTGCTCTTGAAGTTCATCGCGGCGGCAGGCTCGCAATGGGATGCCGCAGATACGACTCGCATTGAGCTCGAGAGGAAGCTTTGGGTGTCGTTGTGGGGCACTTCCAAAGGAGACATCAGCTTGTCTTCCAAGGTTGCTGCACCGACAAACGAGTTAGGAATGCGATCAAATTTGCACCTAGTCATCGAGCGCGAGTTCTGCGGTCATTTCGACAAACTGCTGGTGCACGTGATGGCGCTTTTGTCCAAGGGAATGCCGACTTTCCGGGCGCGCGTCATGAAGGTTCTCGGCGAGATCGTAGACGTGGATCCTATGCTGATGGCTGAGGGTGGCGTCCAGACAGCAGTGGAGAGGTGTTTCTTGGACGAGCGGACTTCGGTTCGGCAGGCGACGGTGGATTTGGTTGGGAAATACGTAACACTGCAGCCGGTCCTGGTAGGTTTCCCTGCTTTGTTGCTGCTGCTGCCTGTATTGTGCGGCTCTTAGTTTTACGTGCACCTGCTCACGTGCGTGTGTTGTTATTGCGTTGTATTGTGTTGTCTGTGTCTTCTTTAGTTTTCCAGGTACTTTGATGCACTGTCGGAGCGTCTTCGAGACAAGGGCGTCAGCGTTCGGAAGAGTGTTTGCAAGATCTTCCGGGTCTTCCTCGCTCAGTCATCAGCGAAGGCGGAAATGAGCGACAGCAACACTGAAAGTCGGCTGGAGGAAGAATTGCACCGCAAGAGTGCGTGCATGCGCAGTCTAGTTGAGCGGATTGGCGACACCTCCGAGAGCCAGGTTGTGAAAAACTTCATCATCGATACGTTCCAAGAGGTGTGGTTCGGGTCGGAGTTCTCGTCTTGTCAGCTGTCGTCAGCTCGGGATGAAGGTTTTGCCGATGGCGGTGGCTTGCCTCCAGGATGGGTAGCAGTTGCGGCGGTTCCAGATACAAAGGGGCCGTCACTTCGCTCAGGAGAAACGAGTGAACCAGTGACAGAGTTTGTGTCTCCGGACGGGAGAGTTGTGCAGTCTGTTGAGGAGGCCTGGGCGACCTACCGCACTCCCGAGGTTGCTCCGGCAAGCGTGGTGAAGAGTAAGCAAGCCAAACTGGACGACACGCCGGAAATCATCACAACCATCGTCGAAGTCATTCACGATATGGTCGGCTTGAATTGGTTCGTGGAGCTGCTCAAACGACTGATGGAGGAGCGCACAGAAAAGGATAGCAAGGCTGGAGGACGAGTGATCAAGGATCGTTCGGGTGAAGCGGAGGTGGCCCAGGCGCGGTCCAAGAAGATCGTGGCAGGTCTCGTCAATTGCATCATGGATCTGCAAGAAGGCAAGCCACTCCAGGGCGTGTCGATTGGTGACACTCAAGTGCAGTTCCTGGCTTGCATGAAGGCGCTATCTGCCTTCTGCGAAGCGAGGCCATCGCTGCTTTCACATCACCTGGAAACTATTCGCGTGTACCTCAAGGACGAAGACGTGAAGATCCAGGCCCTCGCCGTATCTATTGTCAGCAGTATCCTACGATTGGGTCGGGTCCCGGAAAGAGTTGCCAAGTTGCTGGAGGCGGATCTGAATTACCTGGTGTTCAAATCTCCACCTAGCGTTGTGGGCCCGAGCATCAAGTGCTTGGCTGCGCTAGCATCCGTGAGAAGGAGGGCGCCAGTGTTGCTGTTCCGAATGCTGGAGAAGTTCTACGTCTACCTCCTCAAGCACAAGCAGACCAAGTCGCTGGCTGGTCTGTCGAACCAGGAAAGCTCGTCGTTGCAGCGTGCGCTGTTTACTTCGGGGCTGATCGCTGGCGCGACAGACATGGACACGTGCGAGAAACTAGTGGACGATGCGAAGGTGCTAAAGATCGGGTCGGTGATGCAGTCGCTCTACGACATCTACACGAAGTTCATCCGCTTGCCTGGCAACACGCTGTGTGCCGCGAAAGCTGTCCAGGGCATGGGGTTCCTCTTCCCGATCCGGCCGCGTCTCTTCTTTCAAGCACAACAAGAGAGGCTGTTGGATTTCCTGCTGACAAATGCCCCGGACGTGTTGAAGCTGCAGTGTCTCACGAGTCTCAAAGAGCTATTGAATTCCGAAGAGCAGCGACTGGAAAACGGCGTAGCCACACGGAAGACAGACCGGTCCAAGAGTAAGGAGCAGCAAGTGCGAGGTGACCAGGAAGCCGACGCGTCGCTGATTGGCAGCGTCATGCAGGCGGAGCTCAGCAGTCTCTTGGTGCTTTCTCTTTGGCCGTCGGCACGAGTTCGCGTAGAGGCTGTCGCGTGCATGAGCGCGCTGCTCACCCAAGGCCTTGTGAGTCCGTTGCAATGCATCCCGAATCTGGTGGCGCTGGAGACAGACCAGGTCGTTGGGAACCGTGACGCTGCGCACGCTCAGCTGGTGGCACTCTCGGACAAGTTCCCGGGCTTGCTCCACACTCCATCCATCCAGGGGATCATGAATTCGTACCCATTCCAACTCAACGTGTTCGGCAGCAGTACGGTGCTCGCATTGGACAAGGACAAGAAGGAGTTCTGTCTCCTTGGTCGGCTCTATACGGACTGCCTCCGGCCTGTACGAACACAGCGCAATTTGTTCCTCAAGGCGCTCGTGAACCAGTTCATGGATAGCGGGAGTATCCTCCAGGTGTCCAAGGTGAAGCCAGTCCAAGCTGCTGCCACGGAGCGCAGTCTGAAGTACCTGAGCTACCTGGCTCAGCTCATTTTGGCGCTGCCTTACGACGTGGAGGACGAACCGCTGTACATTATTTATTTGATTAACCGCTACGCGAGCCTCCGACTCGGGTACGTACGCGAGGCATGGCGGTGTTACCTAGGAGGACGGCTAGCTGTGCTGCAGATCCAACAAGTGTTATTGCTGTGTGCCTTGATGACTTTAGATCGGTGCTGGACGACCTCAAGAAACTCTTCGCGGATGCTGGCGTCGCGCCCGAGTTGATGGAAGAGGATGAAGCGGACTTGACTGTTGTGGATGACAGCGAGCTCTGCTCGGCGGGTCGCCTCTCACGCGGCAAGCTCACGTCTCTGGAGAGTAATGGCCGTCTGGCGTTGGCGCTCGCGCTGCTGCTACGTCTCAAGTTCGCTCTCAAGCACACTTACGCACTGGAAAGCGAGCGGTGTGCGACGTACCAGCCAGCCAAAATGACAAACGACACGAACACTCCCGTGGAACGTACGCACAAGCAGCGGGCGAAACTCCCGGCCGTGGACGAGCTCTTCCAGGAGCACAAGGACCCGGTCCCGCTCAACTGGCACATGTTCCTGCTCGCGTGGCAGGCGGCGCGAGAAGATCAACACCAATTGGATCTGGACGTGCAGCAGGACGAACGAGCCAGGCCCGTGGTCAGACGTCGCAGCCGCCGCCGCCGGACGCGTCAGCAGCCCCAGGACGATGACGACGACTACGTGGGCGGCTTGCCGTAGTGACGCAAGCCACGTCAGCGCGCGGAGCGTAGGCTAACACCGTGTTTACCTCTCGCGCCTCCTATCACCTCTCCCCTTGCTTTAGGGCTGGCGATCCTTGAGTAATTGCAGAGTGGAGAGCGGTGCGTCGGCTGTGAGTCGCCGTCGCTTGACATCCAGGGTGCGCAGGAAGAGCAGCTCAAAGTCGGCCACCTGCGCGTCGTAGAGCGCTGAGAGCGGCACGGGGGGATCCACGAGTTCTAGGCCGTCGTGGAAGAGCTCCAGCACGCGCGCAAAGCACCAGAAGCGCTCGGATTGGCGTGGCAACACGGAGCACACCACACGCGCCACGCCCAGCAAGAAATGCGAGTCGTCCATGCCGCTTAGTGGCTCCTGGCGCGCCGCAATTTCCCACCAGTACGTGCGATGCAGGTGCACCAGTCGCCGTAGTGCACGTGTAGACGTGGCCGTCTCTGCTTGCTCGTCGTCCTCATCAAGCAGCGTCATAAAGTCGTGGTAGAAGACGTGATCCGCTTCATCAACGCCGCTTTCGTCATCCATCCCGCCGTCCTTGGCCTGCAGCACCTGCGCAGCGCCCACCACATCTTGGAACATGTCGTGGCGCTCATTGTCTGCGAAGCTCCAAAGCGCTGGATAAGCTGGCACGACGCTACAGAGCAAGAGCCATGCGCGGGAACGGAAGCGCGGCGGGATGCCCAGCTCCAGCGCGAGCTTGAGCAGCTGCGGGACGTTCACGGCGCGCTCGTCCAGGAGAGCTGCGAAGGAGGCTTCCACGTCCACAATGTGCTGCACCACAGGCACGCCCAGCGTCTTGTAGTACGTCGTGCGGAAGTTGCGGCTCAGCGCCATGTTCCTTCTGCGTCGAACTAGCGCACGGGACGGTCGTGCTGTGCCCTCTGAGCCTCTGCAGCTATGCGAGCCTCCTCGTTATTGCAGTTCAGCCCCTTGTGGTCCGTAGTGCTCGTACGCTTCCGCCCGAGCGCACCTTGACACGCCTCCGGCCGGTCACTTGCTGTAGAGCGCAGTTAGCTTTGGCTTCTCCGCGGCTCTGTAGAGAGTGAGAGAGAGATGCATGCTCTTGGGCACGCGAGAGGTGCTGGCGGCTGAATGTGCGCTGGAAAACGAGGTGCCCCAGCTTCTTGCCCATTCGTCGATGGTGACCAATGGCAGCTCGGTCGTGTCCTATTTACTAGAATGTGATAGATCTTGTGTTGCGTGACAGTTTTCTGATCCGACACGTTTTAACTCTTCAAGAGGTTGCTTGATCTGATTTTGACTGGTAACCATTACCGTGATGGACCTCACATTTGATGTGCGCTGCACTGGTTTAATGGGGGCTGGAAGGAGAGTTGATTGGTACTGACTAGCCAATCAAAAGGGGCTTCAGCCGCTGGCCCAGCAGCCCCAGGTCGAAACCGCTTGACCAGCGCCATTTACCCGCAGGCTTGCAGCGCTCTCCACCAAGATGCTGGCTGCTGCAGGACGTCGACTGCCCGCCCGGGCAGCGATCGCCGGTCGCTCTGCACGCGCGTCGGCTCCACGCCAGGCACCCTTCAAGCTGCAGGCGGCGGCCCCTCGCTCGCAGCAGATGCGCGGCTTCCTGGGGCTGCGCGACATGCTCTTTGGCAGCACCAAGACGGAGGAGCAGGCCGCCGAGAAGTCCGCGCTGGAGAAGCAGGCGGCCCAGAAGCAGCCGTCTGGCGACGTCAAACCGACTCAAGCACAGTCCAAGGAGGAGAAGGAGTCCCTTGTGGAGCAGCAGCCCACAGTCGTGGGCAGCAGCGATGCCACCAGCTACAACGTTGGCAAGCTGGCCAAACTCGCGGACGGCGCTGTGCTGGCCTCGTGCGGCAAGACGGTGCTGCTGACCACGGCTGTAAGCGGCGACCGCAACGGCAACCCTTCCGCGGGCAACGGTGGTGCGCCGCGCGACTTCCTACCGCTCACTGTGGACTTCCGCGTCAAATCGCATGCCGTGGGGCTCATCCCGGACAATGTCAAGCGCCGCGAGTTCACGGGCAGCGACGAGGAAATACTGCAATCCCGCGTGGTAGATCGCGCGCTGCGCCCGCTCTTCCCTCGTGACTACTGTGAGGACACGCAGGTGCTGGCTACAGTGCAGTCCTACGACCCCAACAACGACCCGCTCGTGGTGGCCATCAACTCAGCTTCAGCAGCTCTCAGCGTCTCCGACATCCCGTGGTACGGCCCGGTGGGCTGTGTGCGTGTGGTGGAGGTGGAAGGACAATTGATAGCTAACCCCACTGCAGCGCAGCGCGAAGCGGCCACGCTGGACGTGCTGTACGCCGCCAACAAGGAGCGAGTGGTGATGGTGGAGGCTTCTGGCGACGAGACACCCGACAACCGACTCGTTGAGGCCATGGAGCTGGCGCAGGAGCACGTGCTGGTGGCTATCGAGGCGCAGGAAACGCTGGTGGCGGAGCACAACAAGCCCAAGCGCGCATTCCAGCCACTCTTCGTGGCGCCGGAAGTCTGGGCCAAGGCGGAGGAACTGGGACGCGCCGACATTGACGCGCTGCTGGACGACGGGCGTGTCGGGAAGCTGTCACGGCAGGAAGGCGAACGCCAAGTGTACGGCAAAATGATCTCTGGCATGCGCACCTTCTTCGAGACAAGCGAACTGCAAGTGAGTGAAGCTGCCATTCAGCGTGCGGCGCACGACACCTTCCAGCGTGCACTACGTGAGCGTATTCTGGCTGTGCCGATGGACAAGGAGTCGAACAAGTTCATGGAGGCAGCGCGTCTGGACGGGCGTGGGCTGCGCATGGTGCGACCGCTGGAGATGGAGACGAACGTGCTGCCCATGGCACATGGCTCGGCTCTCTTTGCTCGTGGCGAGACACAGACGCTGTGCTCCGTGACGCTGGGTCCGCTGGAGCGTGGACTGCGGCTGCGTGGCGCGCTGCAGGAGGCTCGGGAGGCCGAAGAGGACGGCAACATGCCACTCAAGCACGCCATGCTGCACTACGAATTCCCTCCTTTCTGCGTGAACGAGACGGGTCGTGTGGGCGGCACGAACCGCCGGATGATCGGTCATGGCGCTCTGGCTGAGAAGGCTGTGCTGCCTTTGCTGCCACCCATCTCCGAGTTCCCCTACACGATTCGGATGACGTCAGAAGTGGTGGGTTCCGACGGTTCTTCCTCCATGGCTACGGTCTGCGGTGTGTCGCTGGCGCTCATGGATGCTGGCGTGCCTGTACGTCGTCCTGTGGCTGGTATTGCCATTGGTCTCGTGACGGCTGGAGATCCGTTCGCTGGTGTGGAGAAGCGCATCGAGAAGGGCGACTACAAGCTCGTGACCGACATCTTGGGCTCTGAGGACCACTACGGCGACATGGACTTCAAGGTGGCCGGTACCAGTGAAGGTGTCACGGCACTGCAGCTGGATGTGAAGCTGCCTGGAGGTGTGCCGTTGGTTGTACTTCAGCAAGCTCTTCGTTCGGCTCGCAACGCCCGCCAGCACGTGTTGCGCTCCATGAGCTCGGAGCTGGCGGAGCCGCGTGCGCAGCTCAAGGCGAATGGCAGCGCACTGCCTAATGTGAGTCTGGAGTGCGCCATCCCCACGAATGCCATCGGTGCGCTGATTGGCGTGGGTGGCGCGAACATCCGCGAGCTGGAAGCGCGTTTCAACTGCTCAGTGAGCATCACGGACCGTCGTGAAGGTATCGTGCGGGTGGTGGGGGCGCCCGAAGACGCCGACAAGACGCGCGAGTGGCTCCGCACCGAGCTCTCGGGCGACAACAGCAACAAGAGCAGTAGCGGTGGCAGCAAGGGCGGCAACAGCAGCCACAGTGGTGGCGCCAGACCTTTCTTCCGGAAGGGTGAGCGCTACAACATGCGTGTGACGCAGGTGATGGAGTTTGGGGCCATCCTGGAGACCCCGAGTGGAGACCAGCGCGGCTTCGTGCACATCACGGAGCTGGCGCGTGACAGGGTGGCTGACATCAACACTGTCGTGGCCGTGGGCCAGGAGCTCGAGTTCGAGTGCCTGCAGGATGGTGCCTCGGGAAAGATGTCGCGTCGCGCGGTGCTGGTTGGTGACGCCAGCAGTAGCAGTAGCAGCAGTGACGCCAGTGTTGCGTCCGAGGCTTCGACGTCTTCCTCGAATGATGAGGCGACCCCGTCGACGACGCACCATCACTTGCGCCGGCCATCGTCGCAGCGCCGCTCCAAGTCTGCGCACTCGCCTCGCCGTCCGCGCAACCAGACCAAGAGCAGCTAGAGAGAGATCCTCACGTCCTGCAGTTTCCGGCTGCTCTGCAGACGCCAACGCGGCGAATCAACCATTCGCAGCAAGAACCCAACTAGACAACCCCAGCAAAAGAAAAGAAAAAGAGAAAACAAGCATACTCACTATCTTCAAGTGCGTCCAGAGCCTGCGAGCCTGCCCTTCAGTGCTCCTTCCAATCTACCACACACCAATAGCAGTAACAATCTCACTAGCACCTCCCTCACCAAGTGAGCCGTGCCACTTCGAGACGCACACGCCAACTCCTTGTCCTAGACGGTTGCCTCAGGCGCCCCCACCACGATGGTCTTCTCCGAGAAGGCCAGGCGCTTCCGACTCCGCTTGAGCAGCACCGTGCGGTCGATGGGGTCGTTGTGTGCGTTCAGTCGCAGCGTCGAGCGGTGATCAGCCGAGCCAGCGCCATTGGCGCCGACGTTCACGTTCCCGTTCGTCCCGTAGACAGCGGTGGACATACGTGAAGCGCCGGCCTGCATCGCGGCGTTGAGTGACTGAACCGAGGCCGTGAAGGACGGGATGGACGGGGACGAACGACGTCGTCGTAACTCACGCGAGGCCGGCACACGAACGCCCGAGCGCGTGCGGTAGCCACCAGCTAACGCCGCTGCCGCTTCCTCGTCGTCCTCCATACGTAGCGCGTCTAGTACCTCGTCACTGGGTGTGGCCCGGTCAAAGGCGTTGAGCACGAACTGACGCAAGGCCAGACGATAGCTATACTTCTCCAGCAGCGCGTGCACGTACAGCAGCAGCAAGGGCTCCTCGAAAAGCTCAGATCTCGACGCCCGCAGCTTGTTGAGCGAAGCGTGCGCTTCCTTCTGCGTGATGTGGTTGCTCAGATCTGCCACGTAGCGCAGCACCTCGCGCCACTCCTTGGGCATCTTCTCGCGGCCACGAACCAGCAGTCGTTGCAGAGGTGACGCACGTGGCGTTTGCGTCAGCGGCAGTTCGGCCAGGCGCTGTTCGGCGCTGGTGGATGCTGGAGGCCACACGAAGAGCGCGTTGCAGTTCTGCGGCACAGCGATGGACGTACGTGTGGCGTCTCGCGGGGCATCCCAGCCCAGACGCGCCAGATGACGCCGACCGGCAGGCGAGCGGGCCAACAGTCCCAGTACGAAGAAACAGGTGCCGCGGATGGACACAAGCGGCGAGTCCGTAGCCAGCTTGGTGATCACATCCACCACGTCACGCGCATAGTGTGCCAGTAGGTCATAGCCGCGACTCGTGGCCGCCACATGGCCCAATGCCCAGAGCGCTGCACGCTTCTCTAGTGGCACACTGGCAGCATCACGTAGACACGCCAGGAACTCGGGCAGGTGACCAGACGAGTGCAGGATCTGGCAGCCAGCGCTCGTCTTGGCCAGCTCGCCGTACAAGTGGGCCGGGAGTGGCACAGTTCGCGGTCGCAAGGGCAGTAGCTGCAGCGTGAACTCCACTGACTTAAGCAGGAGCCGCTTCACACCTCCGGATGACTCCATTTCCACGCGGAAGTTCCATACGGCCCGCTCTCCAGGCGCACACAGCGAGCACTCTGGGGCGGAGAGGTATTGCGCCGCGCGCTGCTCCGGCTGGCACGAGCTCCAGTCTTTGTTCTCCTCCTTGGCCGACTCGGCCGACGACGCGTTGGATGTGTCAGCAAAGTCCAGCGACGACGGCATCCCCCCCGCTGTCGTCTCAGACGAGCGATCGCCGCCCGCCGTCGCTCCTGCCGAGCCGGAGCGTGCTCGCAGCATCTTCTGCTGGCTCTCACTGGCGAATGAAGCCGCTGTCGATCCGGCGCCACCTCCCCCGCTTGCTGAGCCGCTTGTGGCCACGAACCCACCGTTGCTCTGGGGTGGAGGCTTGGTGAAGCCGCGTCGATCCACAGGCTGCGTGCCCAGGAAGAGACAAGCCTGGAGCGTCTGCTGCGAGTTCACCACCACCGGCTGCGGCATGTTGCGAGCGTCCACCACAAGCCCCTTCACGCGGATCGAGTTCATCCGGAGCTCGTCATCCAGCGCACTGCCACTTCCGTCCTCTTCATCGTGCATGGTGCCGTCAATATACGTCTCCAGAATCAAGTTGGACGGCGGTCCACTGCCCGGAGGCCCCACGATCTTCACCTCCATGTTCCACGGCATGCGATAAAGCCAATCGAGGCCCCAGAGCGAGCGTTGACTACCTCCACTGGGCGATTTGAGTCCTGCACCGCCACCACGCTTCATAGGCACATTCACTGGGATAGGCGTAGGTGAGCACGTCTGTCGCGTCGCCGAGGAGCTGCTGTTGGCACCACTGCGTTCGCGGCCTGACGCATCGCGGTGTAACCCACGGAAGAGCGCGTGCTCGACAGCATGGACGTACGAGATGTGCTTCTCGCGACGCCAGGCCGCCAGTGTACGCGGGATCCAATCGCCCGTCTCGCGCAGGAAGCTCAGGCCTTCCGAGAGCGAGAGTGACTTGAGCAGCAGTGACTCGGCGCGCTTGTCCTTGAGCTGGATGAGTCTGGTTGGCCGCTTCTGGATCATTGCCAGTAGACACGCAGGCGTCTCGGCGGCTTCTTCCAGTACACTCAGCGCTGCTTTTGCCACTTCCTGCTCCTGCGTCAACTGTGTCACCAATGCGTCGATGCCCCACTTGTCAAAGTCCGCCACTTCGGAGCGCAATAACGCACGTAGCAGACACGTCGCGTACAGCCGTAAGGCCTTGGAGCCTTCCATCATCCAGGATTGCAATAATTTACGCGAGCTGCCGTCCACAGAGTAGTCCAGATTCGCCAGGATGAGGCGACACAGGAAGTCGTGGCCCTTGGTAGTGCCCATGACGTACAGCCGCTGGAACAAGTTGGACTGCTCCATCATCTTGAGGCCTTCCCTGCTCGAGCTCATGAGTCCCAGCAGCGTAAAATATTCGCGCAGCATACGACGCGACACGTAGTCGGGCGAGAACATGCGCGCCTTGAGCACACCGATGTGCGACTCCACGATAGCGGCTTCAGGTCGAGCTTCCAATTCCAAAGCCGACGAGATCTCGGTCAGGAGCTGGCCACGCCGGTCCGTCTTGAGAAAAAGCAAGCCCTCCGGGTGATTCAACAACAACGTGTACATCTGACAAGCTGGCCGTAGATACGGCACGTGGTCCGGGATCCAGTACAAGTTGGAGAAGTAACCCTTGTTGCCCTGGTCGCAGCGAAAGAAGCCCGAGAGCCGCTTGAAGAATTTGGTCTTCATGGCCTCTGAGAGTCGTTGTGGGTTCGTGAGCGGGCCTTCCAGCATCTCCGAGATGATATCCCAGTTCCAGTTCTTGTAGTTCTTGTCTGTGAGCACGCGCGAGCGGGTGTGCAGCATGTCCTTGAAGGTGCTGTCGTCCATCTGCGCGTCCAGCGACTGCTTTAGCTCCAGCACCATGAGCTCGCGCGACGTCAGGTTGTCTTTGAGCAGCGACGTGGCGCTCTTGCCGCCACCACGCTGGCCAGACGACCCAGAGCTCACGGTGGAGGCGAAACTGGCCGCGCTCGCGGCAGAACTGCTTAGAGAAATGTTGTTTGAAGACGGTGGTCGCACCTGCACCACCCCCGAAGCTTGCTGAAGCGCCAGTAGATTCGACGGTCGATTCGTGTCCCGCAACAGCTCGGACGCCAACTGTACGCCATTGACGCCGCTGCCACCGTACGAAACGAGTGACACGCCCCGCGTGGCCACGCTGCCCGAGTTGGCGCCCACGGCGTTCGCCAGTTCGGCCAACATCTCGCTCGCCCGGATAGACTTCTCGCGTTGCATCCGCTCCAGCAGACTCTTGGCGTCGTCTCCTAGCGACTGTGTAGTCGCGGTTGTGAGCGACGTGGCTGATACAAGTCTCGGGAGCGCTAGTAGTGATGCGCAGTGTTGATCGGGTAGCAGGCGCGCCGACATGCGCAAGATGTCGGCCAATAAGTCGATCGCCGGCTCCGCCAACGCACGTGATGGCCCCGTCCCTAGCGTCACAAGCGCTTCCAAGATCCCGCAGTGGATCATGGCCAACAGAATAATGGCCGTGTAATTGTCCAGCAGGTTGTGGTTGGCTGCGAAAGGCAGCATCTGCGCACTCAAGACGCTGGTAGGAGGCGCCGTCGCAGGCGTCACCGCCGCGTTGGCCTCGGCCGCAGCCTCTGAAGGCGTTTTGTCGAAGCTCGTCTTCTTGTAGAAGATCTCGCAGATAGTCGAGAGGACCGCCTTCTGGACATCTTCACCAACGGGACGTACCAGCAGTTGGATTAGCGACTGAAGACCTTGCGGATTGCTTGTGAGTGCCACTAGCCCCGTCCAGGAGCGCATCATGGTCACAATGGCGTTGCGACTGGCCATCCAGCGCTGTCGACGCTCATTGCCAGCTGGTAGATCCGTGTCCGTGAAGGGAGCTAATAGCACTTGAGTGTCCACGAACGGCTCGATGAACTTCCGGGTGGACGGTTCGTTCAGGATAAGTAGTAGTGTCATGAGAAGTGAGTCGGCCAGATCCTGGAAAGACGGCTCCAAAATGGCGTCTACAAGGATCTTGGTGCCGTTGGCCTGTGCCACCACCTCCACATTCAGCAGCGCCAGTTCGCGGAGGGTTTCCAGACACACACGCCGCAGATTGTCGTCCTTGTGACCGGCGATGGCGGTGAGCGAACACACGAGGCTTGTGGGCATCTGCGCCGCGTCAATCTCCAGTACGCGCCGCACCACTTTAAGCGCCTGAACACGCTCAGCTAGGAGCTTCTGCTCGCGTTCTAACGACCGAACGACGAACATGGGTAAGTTCTGCATCGTAGGAGAGTCACAACACGAATAGCCAGCCAGTCAGAACACCATTAGACCGCCCTGGTGACATAAAGAGCGTCGGGCGTACCAAATCCACAAAGTGCTTGATGCTGTCATTGCTGCTGATGGCGTAGCGCAGTGCTCGCAGTGCTCCGGCACGCGTGGAGGTGTCCGAGTCGCACACCAGCCGCCTCATGGCCTTCATGAGGCGCTCCATGGGGAAGCTGTCCAGCAGGAGTGGGTCGTTCTTGAGCTCCTGCTCGCCGTCCCAGCACGAGCGCAGTCACCACAACCGGAACAAACACAGATAAATCTTCCCTCCACGCTCTCATGCACACGCCAGCGTGGCGAACGAGCAACGCAAAGGACTCGGATGTGGACGCACATGGCAAATGCGACCCGTGCTCTCCAGCTTCGACTTGCGATCCAGGTTGCCGCGCTCCAGAAGCGTGCAGATGGCCGCCAGGCTGCTGTCGCCACGCGCCACCGACCCGCGCCGGGACATCCGCTGCTTCTCCATCTGGGCGTCTACGCGCTCTCGCACGTGGCTCGCTCCTTCCCGGGCGACGCCAACTCGAGCACTCCGCTTCTTCCTGCCTGGGGCTTCTTGGCTTCCCCCCTCAATCAAACTACAGACGGACCTGCGACATCTGATCTGTACCAGGGCCTGTATCGGATGTAAGAGGTCTCGTGTACCAGCAAACGGATCAAACCCCTGCGTAAATGCAAGATCTCTCGCTCTCTCAGGTATGATGCACTCACAGGTTTGATCGCTACATCAGTGTACGCTACTCTTGCTGCGCTCTTATTCGTCGGTAGAAGTCGTGTTTCCATCCGTTGACAGCGATTTGATTAGTCAGCGCTGGAACCCTGCTTATCCCACTGCTGCGGCCCTCGCCGCCTGTGATTCTCGATCGACGGTATCGGTGGAGGTGGACGAGCGGCCGAGCGAGCAGCTCCAGGGGGCCCAGCAAGCGAATTCCTCGAGGCGAATGGCGATGAACCGAGTGCTGCGCGGCGTGGCGGCGCTGAGCGTGCGGCCCACGGCGCTGGCGCGCGCGGCCAGCTCGCAGGCGCTGCCCAGCAACCTGGTGCTGGCGGAGACGAAGCCGGAGCCCGTGCCCCGCGTGGTGGCGACGGCACAGGAGGTGACGGTCACGGCGTCGGGCGACCTGCAGCTCAGTCTGCTCTCCCTGGCCAATGACGACAAGCTGGAGCCTGTGACGCTGGACGGCGAGGTGTTCGGCGCGCCCGACCGCGTGGACATCCTGCAGCGTGTGGTGCGCTGGCAGCTGGCCTGCCGTCGCGCCGGCACCAACAAGACCAAGACGCGCTCCGAGACGAGCGGCTCGACGCGCAAGCCGTGGAAGCAGAAAGGCTCTGGACGTGCGCGTGTGGGCGACATTCGCGCGCCGCAGTGGCGTGGCGGTTACACTGTGCACGGTCCTGTGCTGCGCGATCACTCGTACAGTCTGCCCAAGAAGGTGCGCGCGCTGGGCCTGCGGGTGGCGCTGTCCACCAAGCTGCGCGAAGGTAAGCTGGCGATTGTGGACTCGCTAGATGTGGACGTAAGCAAGACCAAGGAGATGAAGGAACTGCTGGGCGCGCGCGGATGGGACCACGCGCTCTTCGTGGGCGGCGAGGAGCTGGCCTCCAACTTCACGCTGGCCACGCGCAACATCCCGTACGTGGACACGCTGCCGCAGCACAAGATCAACGTCTACTCCATCCTGCAGAAGGATCTGCTGGTGCTCACCAAGGACGCTGCCAAGTACCTCGAGGAGCGTCTGCACGTCGACTAAGCCGACCGCAAGCACCAGAGAACCAGAGAACCAGAGAACCAGAGAACCAGTAAAGCAGGGCAGATAGAGCTCAGGAAGGAGCAGCGAGTCGCTGGGCTGGGGTGGCAAGACAGACTGCAAGATCATCCAGACGGGAATGCACTTGCTTTTGATTCTTTTCTCCTTCATGCCCTCCACCCGTGTTGGAACCGCATTTGCAGGGCTGGCGTAGTACACTCAAATGGCCGGCGAAGCGCTCAGATCCACGGTCTCGGAGCGCTCAGGCGCTTTCACCGTCGCTCGCAGACGCTGCTCCACAGGTGCCGGCTCGCTAACTTCCACCGTGGCGGCGTCACTGGCGTTAAGTAGATGCGCTTGGCCCAGGAACTCCTTGGCAGCCGTGAGCTCCGCGGCCAGCGCATCACGCTGCTGCGCCATGCGCGCGTCTAGCTGTTCGCGCTGGGCTCGGAAGCTCTCGCCGTGACGCAGCAGCTTGCGCAGTGTCTGTTTGATGGCGCGACTCTCGCGTTTGATGGCCGCCAAGTCGCTGGCGCTGGAGCTCGCGGTCGGCCCAAACTCGCCCACAGCCATGCGCTCGAGGTGCCAGCCGTTCAGGTCGTTGAGCCGTGCGTCGGGCGCGCTCAGATCCAGGATCTCGCGGAAGTTGTCGTCATTGCGCCGTTGCTACAGCAGCAGACACAGAAGGCGTCAGTCGGGAAGCTCGGGACGCCAAGATCGTCGGAGAAGAAGAAGCAGGCAACTCACGTCGTACACGGCCGCCAGTTCATCCCACTTGCCGGCCAACCCGCTGCGCGTGTACAGGTCGCACAGCTCACAGATGGAGGCGGGCGCCACGGGCGTAGCCCCCGCGCGCTCGTCCTTGCCCTTGGTCAGCGGCAGCATAGCAGCCATCTTGCGCTCAAGTCGTGGAATCCGGGTGTTCCCAGAAAGATGTGCCGATTTAAAACCCTCATGTCATTGGAATCGGCGAAAGTGCCGCGCATGAAGACATGGCTACACTTTTGAATGAGACGTGGTGTTGCCCATCGACTGGCCTGGAGACTTGGCGAGCGCTTGCAGCAGCGCGTGGCGTCTTGTTCGCGATGAATTAGCGACGCTAGTGCATGAATATAAAGCATAAACTGAGGGAAGCCCGTGCGCGCGGCTTGTCCCCGGGTGTCCTCACCCTCGCGTCGACGTCTTCTTGCTTCCGCGGCGCTTGGTGCCCTCCTCCTCGTGAGCACAGCGCTGGCGGAACATGTTGAGCTGTCGCCGCAACGTGCTGATGGTCTGCGCCTTCTGGGCGAGAATCTGTCCAAGTAAGCGCCACGTCAGCGCATTCCCTTTCCTGCCTTCCCGCTGCAACCTGCGCACACTTTGCCTTACGTACCTCGTCAAGACGCGACACGTACTGCTCAACGCTGCGTGGGTCTCCGGTGACATCGTCCTGGATGTCCGCAAGCAGAGCACCCTCCTCCGTCAGCAACTCTGCGCTCTCCTGCAAATGCAGCATCAGCAGTTAAGGAGCGAATGAGAGTGAAGCACGTGAGATTCGCACGACAGAGCAGCAGGCACCCCATGCTTGGCATCACCAGCCATCGACAAAGTATTGGAAAGGGGAAGCCCACCTGGATCGCATTCATGTGCGTGTTGAGCAGACTCTCTTGATCCTCGTACAGAGTTTGCACCTGGCACTCCAGCAAATGCACACAAAGGAAACCGGTTGTCAGTACCGCATGCTTCTCCGTCAACCAAACAACCTGGCACTCACCATGCCAGGCCGCGCTTCAACCGACACTTCACGGCTGGCAACATTGCTGTTTCCTACTCACGCACGACGTAGCCAAGACAATATGCACACATTTTGTTCCAGAGTGAGGGATCGAGCGCAACAAGGACGGTAAAGGTTGACTGGGCAGACGTACTCGAATGACGTCGGAGGGTCATGCGGAGGGTGTTCAGATCTTCGCTCAGATCCGAGCTGGATCGTCGGCGAAGAGCAGCGGGAGCGTTCATCACTGCGCCAGTGCCATCACCTTCCGACATCAAATCTGCCTCGCTTTCTTCTTCCAGGGCATATCCGTTCTCTGCCTCCTCCGGTTGGATCTCCTCCTCCTCAAACTCCTCAAGTTCCTCGTCTTCCGCAGAACGACTCGGAGACTCCGTCTCTTCTTCGAGATCTACGGGTTCACACAATGGGGAACCATGAGGTCACTTCGATACTAATACGCAACGACACCAGTGTCAATATTCACAGCAACAACGCGCCGTACCTCCTTCAAACTGAACGTCATCGACATCCACAACGTCAGGGTCAGCCCCGCCCTCCTCAAAGGCGTCCGCTGAGACGCGCTTCTCTTTGACGCGATCAGCGTAGCGAAGCGTGTTGAGCGTGTGGTCGGAGGACGAGGCGCAAGGTGACACTGCGGCGATCATGACAGTTCTGTGCCACTCAGTACAAACAACGATCAGTACCAGTACGCCTCTACGGAATTTGAGTTCGTCGCATTGCGTACCTCGCCTTGGAGTTCACGAAGGAATCTTTCAGCACTTGCGTCAGCTTGCTCGCTCGAAAAGGAATGTGCGCCCCACGACCTCCGCTATCCAGGGCACTACGCGTTAGCACCAAAGCACAAGAAGCATTAGACTTTGTATCCGTGACTTTGACATCCACAGCAATATGCCAGACCCACCGGAAGCACTCTTTCAGAGACAGCAAACTGCGGTTGATCTCCGCGGACTCCATGCGACGCTGCTTGTTGTGGTTCTTCGTGTCTTCACCGCGTTCGCTGCCCGCGAGGTCAATCAGTGACAGTTTGCCATGCAGCCGACCCGTTCCATGCTCACGGAGATTGATTTGGCAAATGCAGTGCGAACGAGACGACACGTCATTCACCTCAGTGGCGTGCGTCGTGCGCAGACTGTTGCCCTTGCTGATCACTTGCAGAAGTTCCTCGGTTGAAAGCGGCTGCACTTCCTCCAGGTCCACAATCTGCACCTCTCCAGCGCCATCTTCACGGATAGTCAACACCTGTCGACGCAGTAGGTCCTGACAGCGACCGCCGTAGATCTCGAAAAAACTCACGCATACATCCAGCGGCATCCCTCTGCAAACACAAGAGCAACCACGATCAGCGTTAGGCATCCATACATGGTCTAGATGGGCAGAGCAGAGCAGGGTTTATGCGTACTGCTGCTCGAACTCGTCGGCCTGCGCAAACACGTCGGCAGCAATCTGTTTCTGGATGCCTTGCATGGTGTGTGTCTTGCCGCTGCCCGTTTGGCCGTACGCGAACACTGTGGCGTGACCTCCCGTCCGGAAGACATACTGAACCAGCGGCTGAGCGGTGTTTTCGTACACGCTCTCGTTCGTCGCGTTCTCGTCGAAAGTCTACAGTCAAAGCCAAGCCACCCGTGCTCACTTAGAACGCACTCGCACGCTCTCCGAGCTTCAACTGGCCGATAGGCAAAAACACAGGATCCAGGAAAGCGATACGCATACGTACGTGATCAAAGTTGAAGGCGTTGCTGTCGAGGTACTTGGTAATGCCGTCCACTTTGAGCTTGCAATCGTGCACGATGGCCATGGGGTTGAGGCACGTGACGGCGTCGTAGTCGTGCTTCTTGACCTCTTTGGCGTTCACGGGCCGTTTGCGCACGCAGATCGTGATCTTCGTGTCGCCCGCAGCAGCATGAGGCTGACTCTTCTCCTTGTTCTGCTCGCGGAAGGCCTTGATCATGCGCTGGAAGTCCACATCTCCTGGCTGTCCCATCTTCTCGTTCAGCTGACTCTCCTTCTGGCGCTCGCGTTTGGCCGCCGCCATGGCGCGTCGACGGTCCTCCCGGTTCTTCTCAATCTGCGCACAAGCACACACACACATCGATTCGCACACTCAGCCGCACGTTCCTCTCCTCCAGCACCACCCCCAGTCGTATTTCCGACCTGCGCGATCGCCTGCATCGTGGGCTTGGTGCGCGGCGTTGTGGAGCGCCCGCCGACGCCCCGGCTGCCAGCGTTGGCATTTGCAGTCGCGCGCCAGGCCATCCGTATGCCGTGGTCGTGCGTTCAGTGGGAGAGCGGAGAGATCCTGCGCGCGGGCTCCCTGGACTTGCTCGCTGCTGGGCTTCTTTCACAATGCCATGCGTGCCACCTTGAGTCTCTTCGGTGTCTCTTGGCTCGGTTTGCTTGGGGGCTTCAACCAGCGCCCACCTTGTGGAGCTGTCGCACGGTTATCCGGCTTCCTGCCGCCTGTGACTGGAGCAACGTAGGATCGATGTGGGTGGGGGCAATTTATCCGGATACGCGTATACTTGCGATGTGGTGGGCGAGGAGGCGGTGTCCTGGAATAAATGCGCTCCAGGAAGTTTGACGCACAGCAATTGGTGAAGTTTGGTGCACATATTTTGGACTGACGTCGCCTGGTGAGGCCAGGGGCATGGCCCATCAAGAAGGCGAGCGAAGGGGGCTGACGACGGCGAAAATGGGCCGCAAGCCGTTGGCGAGCTCGATAGAGGCGGCCATAGCGGCCGTCTCCAGTGGCGCCATGTCGCTACGCGAAGCTTCACGCGAGTACGAGATCCCACGGACCACACTGCAGCGCAAAATGGCGCAGCGCGGCTCTGCAGTGCCCCGTAGTCGCGCGCCTAGCTCCGCACCCCCTGCCACCGTCATCGCTCCTGCCCCAGTGGCGGACACGGTTGAGCCGATTGGACGCCAGCCAGCCAGCGGTGACACCTCCAGTGGCAGCGCCGCTAGTGCAGATGCAGTGGCGCAGCCTGCCACGCGCGAACGCAAGACTTGCGTCGCGTTGGCCGGACGGAAACGCTCAGCAGAAGAGATGGCGCCGCGAGTGAGCAAAGGTTTGTCTGCATTGTCACGCACACACTAATGTTAGCATCGTCGCTTTAACTGTTGCAGCACGTGCTGTGGCTTCTATATCGGTGTAGGACCTCACAAAGCCATCAATTGCAAGGTGCGCATGCTGTGCACGGCGGCGGGTAGCGCGCTGGACGAGCTGAGCAACGCCATGATCCAGGAGGGCAAGTGCATCTACAAGCTGGGGTTGGGCCAGTCGCCTTTCCCCGTGCCGCAGTGCATTGTCGACGAGCTCCGGTGCGTTGCTTGAGCGCGTGGGAAGACCGCTGCCTTGCTGGGGAGCGGCGGCTGACTGCTGTGTCGTCCTTCGTTTGAAGCGCTAATTCGCACCAGCGCGACTATCTACCAGTGGCAGGGTTACCCGAGCTTTGTGAGGACATTGCGGCCTGGGGAACGACGAGTTTGCATCTCAACTACTCACGAGACGACGTGCTGGTGGGTCCTGGCACCAAGGAGCTGCTCTTTGTCCTGCAGACGGTGTACTACGGAGACTTGTTGCTGCCCAACCCAAGCTGTACCAGTTACGCGCCTCAAGCCAACATCGCTGGCAGGTATACGCCTGCCATTCCAGCTTGCGTGGGTTTGTAACTACTGCATTGAACTCACACGATCTCTACCACACGCACAGGAACATGATGTGGCTTCCCACACTAGCTGAAGACCACTTTGTGCTGCGTCCGGAGGTTCTAGAGGCTCACTGCGCCAAGGATCCAGGTACGTGCTGTGGTTGATCCAGCACTAGTCTTGGGATCAGCATAAGCGAGTGATTCTAAGGCTAGTTTCTTTTCTCCATCCGGGTGCTTTTGCGGTTATTCAGACGCTCCTCGTATCCTCATTCTCAACAGTCCGTCCAACCCCACAGGCTGCGCCTACCAGGCCAACGAGGTACGTGCACTTGATCTCTTCTTCACTGAGATTCGACAGCACACCCTTGAGTACGTCCAAGCCCGTTGACTTGCTGCTTGTCTCTCGGGTCCCTTCACACACGAATGAAGTTGGAAGCGCTCGCTGAAGTGGCACGGAAGTACCGCGTTCTGGTAGTTTCGGACGAGATTTACTCGGAGCTGCATCATGGCGGGAGCCATCTGTCGCTGTCCAAGTACTACCCGGAAGGCACCATCGTCTCTGGTGGACTAAGTAAATGGTGCGGAGCTGGTGGCTGGCGCATGGGCTTCTGGCTCTTCCCGCCTGCTATGGGCTGGCTACGCAGCAGTATGTTGGTCATGGCGTCTGAGACGTACACGTCCGTGGCATCTCCCATCCAGTACGCCGCGCGACGAGCTTTTGTTCCCAAGTACGTCGTCTCTCCAAGCTCTTTTCAATCTCTTGTCACTCTACTGATCGTCTGCTACTGCTTGCGGTATTTAGCTGCGTCGAGATCGCCATGTACAAACGCAAGTGTCAGAAGACACTGCAGCTCATCGGCCAGTGGTGCTCCTACCAATTGAAGAAGATGGACGTGGAGGTGCAAGTCCCTCAAGGCGGGTTCTACCTCTTCCCGTGCTTCCGACGCCACCGCAAAGCGCTCGCTCAGCGTGGAGTGGCCACGGACGAGCAGCTCTGCGCGCACTTGCTGCAGGACACGGGCGTGGCCATCCTGCCTGGCTCGTGCTTTGGTCGTGCGCCCGAGGAGCTCTTTGTGCGTCTGGCCTTCGTGGACTTCAAGGGCGAAATCGCGCTCTATCTCATCGAGAGCATGGTAAGTAAGCCTCGCATTGGGGCAGGAGCGCTCCGTGTTCCCCGTCGACTCACCGCGCGACGGTTGTGTTCCACAGGAAGCGGAGCCGAGCTTGGAGGCCATCGAGGGCTTCATCCAGTCCGTGTGCCCGAACTTGGATATCGCGATGCGGAAGCTCGCCGCCTGGATGACCACGTCCAGCACCAGCGTCTCTCCAGCCTACTAAGCGAATGCACGCGATTGTGTGAGGCGCTTGGACGTGTCGCCATCCTCGACTCCGTGTCAAAGTCTGGCGTCGCGCAGTCCCACTCTGACGTCACGGCTTTCCGTTTGAGTCTCCTCGTGACGTGCGTGTTCCTGAAGGCCTGGAACAGCAAGCAAGCCCTCTGCTCGACAAGCAGAGCAGAGCTTGGACCGTGCCTCCAGGTTTGGCGCTCTTTTTCTTTGCCGGTTTCCTCCCGAGCCTAGCGCCACCCAGCGCAGCGCCCCGTGGGCTCCTCTCAACCCCACGAGGCGACGCGTCTTGGTGCTGGAGCGTTGCGCGCAGCAGCCTGGCACGAGATCCCATACTAACGCAGGTTGCGAGTACGGGAGCGCGGACAAGTTGCGCCTGCTAGTCGTCCTCCCCGCCGGGGGTGCGATCTTCAGCGATGGCCATATTCTCCTCGAGGCCCGGCGACGCTGACACGTGCATGTTGTCCTGTGGAGTGGAGTGGGTGGGCGGGTGGGCGTTTTTTTTCGGGGGGAAATGGGCGGATCCTGAAGCGGTGCTATCACTTTTGGTGGAGGGAAGGGCTGGCAGAGAACTTATCCATCTGGATTGGTCGAAAGTGACCCTTTTCACCCAATCCGAGGCGCGCTGGTCGCTTTCCTGGGTAGAATCCCGAGATGCGAGCGCGCGCTGGCGAGAGAAGGGTCGATCCGTTCGGTGGCGAGAGGGTCGTGCAAGCGCAGCACCTGGCCGCCTGCGCAAGTAGCCAGGGGCGGCAGCGGCTGGCCAGCTCCAGCCTGGCCGGCGAGCGATTCTGGGTAATTGGTGACCAAATGCGAGGCGCTGCTGACATAGCCGAAATGCGTCATCCTTCTGAAAGCCAGTACAGCGGACAAACAACAGTGGGAGACATGTTTCTGTTGTAACAGGTATGGAGGCACCTAGCCAATATGTAACAGTGGGAAGACACTCGTGACAGAAAGGCACGATGTCAGACTCGGATTGTTGGTTGTGGAGGTTGTTTTGCTGTCCATTTCGCGGACAGCATCCGCGACAGTTTAGGCTCCTAATCTAGTTTGGGTGCCACATGCTCTTTGCTTTGGGCGGATTGAGCGCGGTTCTGACAGGTTCAGACGAAGTTATAGAGGCTCCAGGACCGCTCGCTGTTCTAGGCGTGCAACGCGTCCAGCTCCGGCTCTAAAACGTTCATTTACGCGCGGTTTTTCGCCTCACGAGTTTTGTTGCTTTTGGCCCCCCTCCCCTTCCTTTCGTCCAGAACCCAGCGCCGCCCTTCCCCTCCCTTCGCAAGCAGACGCAGCCAAGCTCATTCTGCTAGAACACGCCCACGCCGCAGAGCCTGACGCCGTCCAACACAACGCTTGAGGCCTCCAGGCTCCAGGCTGAAGGCTGCAGTGACCCCGCCCCCCGGGTCGTAGCGCCAGACGTCCGCATGCCGGCCATCGACGAGTACACGCGGACGCGGCACCAGCCGGCTGCGCGGCCCGTGCGCGCGTCCGCGGGCGCGCCCGGCCACAGCAGCTCGGCGTCCAACCTGGCCTCCGGGCTGCAGCGGCCCGTGCCGACCATGCGCGCCGGAGCCAGCACGGGCAATTTACACGGCGGGACCGAGCCCCACAGCAGCAATTTACGCGCCTCGTACCAGGACGCCAAGCATGCGCCCAAGAAGCGGCACAGCAACAGCAGGAAGAACCTCAATACGCCCTCCCCTTCTCAACTCCGCCACTCGCTCACGCACGTGCAGGCCACGGAACAACAGCAAGCTGCGCGTGCCTCCGTGTCTGCATCCACGACAACAGCCACGGCCTCTCCACCGCTCAGCGGCCGGCCTAGCAATCCGCAACAGTCGCTGCACACCACGAGCCGCTCGGCCAGCCCACAGCGTCAGCTCCACCCGGAGCTGGGCGGCGCGGCCGCAGCAGCAGGCGACGACATTGTCAAGGTGGAGATTCCGCGCTGGAAGTCGCGGCTGGCGCACGACCGCGCCGACCGCCTGCATTTGCCGGCCAACGGGCCGGATAGCGCCGGGAACTCGCCCACCAGTGGCTCGGCCGCGCGGTCGTCCACTTGGAACGGGAAAGAGTCGCGTCCGGGTGGCCACGGCGGGTCCATGGGAGCATTGGTGCTTGGCCGCACGCATGAGCACTCGGGCAACAGTAAGAAACGCTTTACGGTGTTCCAGGTCTATGTGCGCTTCCAATCCGGCACGGTACGCGTGGCCGAGAAGCGCTACTCGCACTTTCGGGAGCTGCACAAGGTGCTTCGTCGCAAGTACGCCACCGTGGCCAAGCTCTACTTCCCGCCCAAGAAGTTTTTCCTCTCGCTGTCGCTACACGTCATCGAGCAGCGACGCGAAGCCATCGAGACGTACATGAACGCGGTTCTTACACTACGTCCGCGGCCCGTGGAAGTGGTGCAGTTCCTTTCGGGCGGGCTCAGCGCGCTAGACGACGAGGACGAAGTGGGTGCTAATGGCGCCGAAGCAGCGCTACGGGACGCCGACTTGTACTCTGACCCGGCTCACTTGCGTGCCAGCAACCGGAAACCCAGCGCCAGTACTGCAACACAAGCTGCTGGCGTACGACTAAGTGGTAGTGGTCGTGTGAGCGAGAGTGGCTACAGCAGTACCGCCACGGACGATACGCTGGTGGGCATGCAGGACTTTGAGATCCTCAAGATGCTGGGCAAAGGCTCCTTCGGCAAGGTGTACATGGTTCGGGAGCGCGAACGCAAGCGTCGTTCGAGCAGCAGTAGTGATGGAGGGCCACCTGGGCAGATCTACGCTATGAAGGTTCTACGCAAGTCGGAGCTGGTGAAGCGTAACCAAGTGGGCCACACGATGATGGAGCGTCGGATCATGAGCGCCATGGACCACCCCTTCATCGTGGGGCTGAAGTACTCGTTCCAGACGCCCAGCAAGCTCGTGATGGTCTCGGACTATTGCTGCGGTGGCGAGATCTTCTTTCACCTCAAGAAGTTCCGGTCGTTCTCGGAAGCCATGGTGCGATTCTACGCTGCAGAGCTCGTGGCGGCACTGGGCCACTTGCATGAACGCGACATTATCTACCGCGACCTGAAGCCCGAGAACATTTTACTGGACGACATGGGCCACGTGCGACTCACGGACTTTGGTCTTTCCAAGATGGACTGTACGGACTTTTCGGGGGCCAAGACGTTCTGTGGCACGCCCGAGTACTTGGCCCCGGAGATGCTCATCAGCCGCAAGAAGAAGACGGAGTATGGCAAGGCCATCGACTGGTGGAGTCTCGGCACGCTGATGTACGAGATGCTCACGGGCTGGCCGCCCTTCTTCGACCGCAACATCGAGCAGATGTGCACGAAGATCATGAAGTCACCGCTCAAGTTCCCGGCACACTTTGGGCTGAGTTCTGAGGTCAAAAGCCTCATTTCGGCGCTGCTGGAGCGCGACCCGGCCTACCGCATCGGCTCGCGTCCGGGCGCGGGTGTCCAGGATATCAAGGACCACGTGTTCTTCGCCAGCATCGACTGGGCGTTGCTGGAGCAGCGTGGCATCAAGCCCCCTTTCAAACCACGCGTACGTGGTCCCACGGACATCCAGAACTTCGACCGCGAGTTCACAAAGGAAGCTCCGGATCACACCTTCCTGCAGCAGGACAAGCGGCTGGCTGTCTCGCCTAAGAACGAGTTCCAGGGCTTCTCGTATTCGCGGCCGGAGGAGCAGCAGCAGCAGCAGCAACAGCGTGCCTCGAAGCGTGAGAAGCGGCGTTCCAGACGTCGATCAGGACGTCATTCAGGGCGCGAGCGCCAGTCGGAGCAGCAACGCGCCAGCGAAGGGTACGTAAATGGCAGGCATTGACGACTTGGCCTCTGCGACGAGAGCCTGTGAGCCCGTGAACTCTCTGCATGAGCACCATGTCGTCCCTGTGGCGTCTGGAGCCTGAGCCTGAGCCTGACTTGTGCTGCTTCTCTCCTCTTCTCTCTGACGAGGTAGACTGGAGCAGCGCTCGTCCATGTCGGCGTCGGAGCGCCAATCATACGAGGCTGGGTTCGCTGGCCGCGACAGCAAGGACTTCGAGTACGGCTGCATATAGAAGATAGCTGGCAGTCCCAACGCAGCTCATCTCGGTCCGGTACCACGAGGTTAAGCGGTTAAGCGGTCAAGCGCTTGGTGTCTTGCTGGAGAAGAGAAGAAGCAGTGAACGTCACAGTGGAAGAGAAACGCTGGCAGCTGAAAGATAAATAAACGCACGCACTGGGAGCCCTCGCGACCGCTCTGTGCTTTGCATCAAGCGCAGTCAGCAGAGCAGCCAGCGCAGCAGACAGGCAGGGTAGATTATGAAAAGGGAGTACAGCAAGTCACCTGCCGAACACCACGAGAGTCGCAGCAGAGACTTTTGTCTGGTTTGAGCTGTGCGATGGCTTACCGACGGCAGCAGTCTGAGCTGGTGGTCACAGACGGACGGTGCTGCTGCGGAAAACCAAAGAAGACAGGGACCATCTCGCGTACGGCGTGCGAAACCTTGTGACCTTGGAAGTTGTGCACACGTTGCCACTTGCCGTCCACGTTGGCGTAGCGGTGCGAAACCTCACGGCATTGCGCTGCTTCGAGCGACAAGCAAGCTGAACCAGTCAGTTGAGCAGTCAGAAGGCGCAAATAGATGGAGGACACTGGAAGACAAGCGGACTTACCATGACACGCGGCGCACAAGTCGTAGTCGCTGCAGACAACGCAGTTGAAGCGCGTGCCGGTGAAGTCCGTCTCGCCGCACGAGTCGCAAATAAAGCCCAGATGACGGCCCTCCATCACGTAGCGCAGCGTGGCGCGCGCGTCCTCACGACACTTGCGGAAGGCGCTGCGCACGCGAAATTTGGGGATGTCCAGTTTCTCGGCCAGGTTCTCCACCTGCTCCAGCGTAGGTGGTGACAGGTCTGACGAGCCCACGAGCTGCTGCGCCTCAGTGTATCTGGCTAGCAGCAGTTCATGGACAGCTCCCAGCTCCAGCACCGGTGGAGTTTGAGGTGTCCGCATCAATCGTACAGCAAACACCAGGATGTCTGCGGGCTGCAGCGCTGGAGCTTGAGGCGACGCATGGTACGGAATGAGTCCAGAAACAGTTGTAGGTGCGATCTCCTCGCGGAACATGGCCAGCTGAGCGCAACTCCAGCCTGTGTGACGCGCCACAGCCTCGTACACGACGCTGGGCGCCAGTTTCCGCTCTCCAGCCTGGAGCTGTGTCTCCTTCTCTGCAGATTCTTCACACAGGGACGCCGGGAAGCGCACCTTGCCAATGTAGTCCAGCCGGTTCGAGTCAGGACGCAGCAGCTTCACGAACACGTAGCCAGTTTCTTCTCCAGGACTTGACTCGGGTACAGCCAGCGCTTGATCCAGCGGAGGCTCATCCAGTGCAGTATCGCCTTCCACGTAGATTTGGCAGAACGAGTAAGCGTCAATGTCCACGCCGTCACACAGCAAGTGGCCGAACATGGGCTGGTCTCGCTCTGCCTTGGCGTGTGTGAGCAGTTTGCGTGGGCGAAGCGCTTGGCCTGAGACCACTGGCTGATTGAAGCACCAGACGCGGAGATCACCAGGTCCACCCTGGCTCCGGAGATCTGGGAAGCGCGTGTGAAGCGCTGTGAGGAGGTCTCGCAGCGAGCAGCAGAAGGGCAACTCCAGCTGAACCACGTGCGAGAGATCTACAAGGCCCAGCTGGTGGTGCGCGCGCAGATCACACTCCCGCACGACGCGGAAGGTAATGGTCATGAGACGCACTTGAGCCGACACGGTGAGCGTGTCCGGCTCGCTCTCGCTCTCGCTACGATTCTGGCTCTGTTGGTCATTGGGCGTGAGGAAGCCTTGCTGGGGGTCCCGCAGCGTGGCTAGAGCGCCTAGTGAGTGTACGCCCCAGTTGTTGAGCTGGCGGTGGAACTTGTTGTCACCCAGACACGAGTGCCACTCCAGTCGACGCGTTGGGTCCTGGGCGTTGGCCACTTGCAGCGAGAAGACGGCGCACGTGAGCCAGTCGGGCGCTCGAAGCGCCAGATCCGTGAGCACGAGGTAGACGCTGAGCACGCGGCCGGCGTACTGTGCCTCGTTTGGATTGCCGTTTGGGAAGATCCAGAGACAAAAGTGGTGCTCACCAATGGTGAACGTGTCCGAGACCACTTTCTCCACGCCGCGCATGACTTCAGCGTTTGAGAAGCGTGGGATCCGGACAGAAATCTCGGCGCGTTGTTCGCGTGCGTGACGCTCCGCGAAGCAGCGACGCCAGCTGCCGCCGTACAGACGCACCAGCTACAACAACAACCCGTAGAAAGATCAGCACGATGTCCAAAGCTGGGCAAAACCGACAAGTCTAAAGCGCAAGAGCGCCAAAGAGCTGCAATGCGAGCTACTTACGTCGTAGTCTGGCGCGCCGGGAAGCTGCGGCAGCACTTGAGTGCGCAGCGAGGGCCATTCGCGCAGACACAGTCGTTTCCACACGCTGCGGTCGAAGGTGAGCGCTCTCAGCGCGTGGCAAGAGGCGGCGCAGGTCAGCAGCGAGCGGCCGTCTAGCCACTCGAGCACCAACGCCAGGAGCTCTTCCGGCAACGCGTCTACCAGTGCTGGCTGCAGCTCCGAGGTTTCCATGTCCACCTCCATGTCCACGTCCGTGTCGAGGTCGAGGTCGAGGCTCTCGCTGTCCGTCTCGCCGCTGGCGGCTTCGAGCGCCCAGACGGCGCGGCACTTGGCCAATAGCGGGTGCGTCTTGGCGCGCACCAGCTCCGGCTCGGGCCCGCCGCGCCACTGCCGCTTCTTGGACGCCACGGCCGGCGCCACAGAGAGCGCACTCCCCACCATTTTCGCTGCGTCGAGAGGCTGTGGCGGAAGAACTGGAAATGGCGAAATGAACCACGGAAAGGCCGCGAAAATGTGGGGAAAGTGGAAGATCCGGGCCGGTTCTATGGCCAAATCTGAGTTCGGAACCAGCGAGAAACGGCCCGAAGATCGGCGCGTCGTTTTGGCCCGCAGAGCTCCTGCGGTGGCGACAGTTGCAGGAAGGCGGGCAAGTTGGTGGCGTGGAGTGCGTGAAGACTGTGGCGGTGTGGCCACTAACGCCGCCGCCACCAACGCCGCGTTGCTCGTGCACGGCGAGCGTCGGAAGGAGCAAGAGCGAGCACTCAGTTCGGACGCGAGCTTGCATTTGGGCGATAGTCGGCGAATCGTCGCCGGTATCTACCATTTTGTATGGATAAATATTGCCGCGCCTCCGATTACACTATCAACCAATAAGGCTCATCGTCATAATTTGAACAAATAGAATGGTACCCTCAGATTATTTTGACCAATAGCAATACAGGGATATTCTGTGGTCGGAAACGCAGCGCTTCCAACGTATCTGGTCGGAAGTGAACCCCAGACATGTATAGCGGCATACGATCAAGCTGTTGGCCGCGTATCGCTCGCATATATCCCCACTCTCCAAGCACAGTGAGCCTGGACACTTTGACACTGGCAAGCACTAAGTGCGCACATACAACCGCGCTGAAAGCGTTTGAGCGCTTCCTCTCCAGAGAAGGTATCATCACAGGCTACGTGAGACGCACGGGCGTCGCTGATTCTACTCGATCTGTCTCCATATTGATGACGCTGACTGACAAGTTTGAAGCACGCCTGGCCTTTTACGCAGTGATACGGGGGCAGTATCTATTGCGTCACCCCGTCGCACAGTACTACCTCCAGACCAAGTGTTGCCTGTTGAATCGAAATCTCGCGCAAAGAGGTGTTGTCGCAAGGCAGCTGCTCAAGATGAATCATACGCTTGAACAGTGCTCCACCAAGCGTAAAGGTGGTGGTTTTGTCAAGAAGATAGGATCCTTCACCCAGAAGGACTTTATAAAGATACTGCTCTTGTCTGTATGTCACTTCAAGTGGTTTCTCGGATTATCAAATAGCTGCACAGTTGAAGCTAGCCTGGTGCTTGTTTAAGCGTGCTTCGAAACAAACCTTTGTTTGTAAATAGCTACACTCGGTTGATTCCGGTAGTGTTTTCTTCATTCGCTTTGTTCACATACTAACGTCGGACAAGAACCATCGCTCGTCTCAGTAATACTTTTTCGAGCCTTGCCATTTCTGGCTCTCGCGTCGGTGTTGGTGGCACAGAACCCGCCGTGTTGTCCTGCTGTGTCACCTGTCTGTCCAGGCAAAAGACATTTCGGTTGATTTCATGAACTTCACCCCCATTGTCGAGCTGATCGAAGATCCCAGTATCCGGTGTTTCACACATTCAACCGCGCCAGCACAAACTTTACCCACCCCCGACATTCATGCTCTCGCCAATCATCTGTTAGATTGTGTTGCTGAATTCGCTAGTGTATAGAAGTCGCTGAACCCATATCCCTTCCATTATGGGGATACACAGCATGCCAGTGTCAACTTCGAGCTCATGACAATATATAGTCCACAGGGAGGGGACATGGCCATGACATATAAGACTGTTAATGTCAGCGGAACAGTGACGGAGGTGCTCATTGTTCCGTGTATCAGTGAGCGGGATCCCTTGAGAAGGCAACAAGGGGCTGGCGATGTCACCGTCAAGCAGCTAGATGAACGAGCAGCTACGGATGTTGGGCTCCATGTGGTGGGGGGGAGAGAGCGAAACGGTCCAGGCGTAGTTGAAGAGCGTAGAGCAGTCGGATACGTCAACAGCAGGAGAGACGCAAGATTAATCCGAAAAGTCGCAGTGACCAGCATGGCAGCCACTACCGGGAGGCGACGGTGGCGGTGGGAGTAGTGGCACGGCTGGAAAACGTGAGGAGAGCAAGCATCGACGGAGAGGCGACGTGGAAGAAGGATCATGCGGCGGTGTGCGGTTGCGGTGAGCCAACAGAGGAAGAAAGTAGCGAACAGGGCAGCGATCTGTTCAGTTCTGGAATTGCCTGGAAGTCGACAGTGCTAACGAGCGGAAGAGTGTGTGGGAAAGTAAGAAGCTGGCGGGCAAAGCCGCAAAGAGTAAGGTTAAACGCGGGTGGGAGTTGTATAGGAGTGGAGTGCCTTGCGAGGAGTTTGCCTGCTTGTGGAAGGGGCTGCCTTAGCGGTTTGAGGCCGTGTTGAGTACGCTCATCTAGGTATCCTCTCCCCGCTCCTATGGGCTGTGTTTCAGAAAGGACTGTGGTGCGGGGCATGTGGCTTGATCGGTTGTGACTGATACCAGCCATTGTTCAAGCGCCACGGCGTCTGTTCAGCGTGCGTGCAGATCACGAGACAACACAGCAGTGCGACTGCTCGCTTATCTGTTGCTGAAAAGCTCACTATTCGTAGATCTGTAGTGAAAATAATCGAATGCTTCTGATAAAACTCCCGGATCTACGACGACCGACATGCCTGCGTGGTTGTAAGACATTAGCCAAGAGATTGCCCAAACAAAAGCACCAACACAAAATGTCTCGTAAATACATGGAGAAGCAAAATCTGTGATCGACCAGCAGAGCTCATTAATTGAACGATGTATCAACAAAACAAAACACAGTCTTGGTGCTCGCGTCAGTTCCCTTAAAGTAAAGAACGGCAGTGTAGCAAGTTGCACAAATGCTCATCTCAGAAATCAAGACCCCAAGTGTCACGCAAACGAAAGCAGTGTTGTACCAGTAAAGTACCATCACTGATTAAAGCTTATTTACGTGGCTGGCACGTGGTTCTGTCCTTGTAGTGACACGATGACTGGACTGAAACCTCTGCAATCGTGGTGTCCAGGAATGTTTCTGCAACAACAAGCGACTACTGCGGCAGCCATAGCTTGACCACAAGCACGATGAACACAGTGCCAAGTTGATTTGGGTAATGTTCTTCCGACCGTTATAGTGTGTGAAATTGTTCTGCCACCAAAACCTCTTGCCCTACCAAAACCAAAACCGTAACTAAAAGTTGCCCAGGGAGAAGGAAGTGGCAATAAATACCCTCACCAAAGTACTGCTGGAGGATACAACCCCTGGACTGCTGGTGCAATCAGGGTTCAGAAAAATAAGACTATTTGCGGCGACGCATGCAACAGCTCATCAAGACACGCATTTGTCGCATTCCTACGACGGGAAAATCACCTGCTTCAAATATTGCTTGTGCTTCCAAAGACCATCTCTTGTGACTCGTGGCGCTTTGGAGAAAATGCACGGGGTTATTCAGCGCCACGCTGCATTCTCACTCATCTCTGAGAGTCTTGTAAACCATTTCGTCAATAATCGAGCTGTGACACAGGGGGCAGTCAAGGTTTTGCGAGTCAGAATGGGTACGCTTCCGTTTACTTGTTCTCTGCAGAAGAAAAGTAAACACTAGCAAAGTTGGATTATTCATGATCTACGCTCAGACGGCTAACCACTTAACAGCCTTGAAGATGTCTCAGGACATACTGACTTAAAGTACGAGCCGGTGGAATTCTGTCCCACGCTCATACTAGCAATTGAGTATCGAGGCGATTAGAATAAGTACTGGATCTGGTGGTTCAATTTCAACCGGGCGAATACCTGCGAGAAGTGTGTATGCCCGTACTTTTGGTTTCGTGCGTCCCTACTTGTTTAGCAAGTGTAGCTTCACATGGAGAACCCGTGTGTTTGTGTAACGGGACTGCATCTGCGGGACTATCCCGGATACTCTCGCAGACTTGCAGGGTATAGTCATGGAAAACTCGGCCCAAGTTCTACTTAAGTGTGTACCTTTTCCATCGGTACATACACGAACTTAACTCGGCTCGTGGTCTTGACCCAAAATAGAATCTGGGACTCTATTTTAGGCGTATTTCGTCGGCGGCCTGTCTTATTACCATTGTGCACTCTCATTAATTAAAAGCCTGCATTTCATCTAATCATGACACGCAAAGTTCAGGAGATTACTGTGAACCAATCGTTGGATTCTTGCATAGTTTATAGCATTTTTCACGAGGCATTAAGAAAGTTAAATATGCAGTCAGGCTATATCAATATAGTTGAGGAAATCTCAGTTCTCACATGGCCCACTTTAAACTGAATCATGTTTGTGCATTATTAAGTATACACCTAGGATGTATACTTTGTAACCTTTGCTTCCTCAAAGCAACAACATAAGCCAAACTGACGGAGTGCTTTCCATCCCGTTACAAATTAAGTGGAAGTTGAGAATCACGTTTAGAAAGGAACTAGCAGACTAACCACTGAGGCATGCAGCGGTATCTTGTACGTCCCGCAAGAAGCTCGTGGGTTAGCGGTTGTGCAGCCACCAGTAACTGTTAAAGGCAGGGCGTTTCGTAGCCATCGAAGCGAGAAGTTTAGAGAAGTGAGCACCAAGAGTGTGATCCATTTTCTATTAGCAGCATGTGCAATATAGTCGATGCTGATGGAGTGAGATAAATATAATCGACCTCGTTGTTGTTCTTAGCAAGTGAAGTGCTTCAAGATGATCTCGGGGCTTCTCAAAGACGAGCTTCTGTGCCAACAAGATCAAGATCAATCTGTCCGAACAGTTCCTGGAAGTTCGTCTGAGGGTAAACTGCTCGGCTGACCTGAAGAAGAGTTCACTGACCGACATATCCATCGTCTAGGCGAGTATAATGGTGGGCAAGTACTTTGTGTTGTAGGTTGACTTCGTCGCGAGGGGAAACTTGCACCTTCCAAGGCGATCCGTTATTCCATCATCCTGACAAGAATTGTGATGTTCATCAAGCGGATGAACTTATCAGAGTCCACTGTCACGAAAATATTCATGTCAAGTGCAAGATTAGGATGGTTCGGGAGCATCTGGATGTGTTGCACTCATCCCAGGAGATTTCGGGCTAGGAGTGTGAGAGCCACCCAGAGCTCTAGCCGAGACATCTGGAGGTCTTTTGACCACCTGAACCAATTGTGCTCTTCTTTTCGAACTACTGCAGCAATTCTCGTATTTGATAGCAATGCCCTTAAGGCTGTTATGACCAGCAGAAGCGTCGGTGCCAGAGTTCCGATGGCAGTGGTTTAAAACCGCTGACATCCCCTCTCTATATTTCTCCACGGAGCGAAGGGCAGAATCGAGCTTGCCGAACGACTTGCCAACAAAGCCCCACTGCTCCAACGAATCTACCAACGCATCCAGCTGCGCTTGGCGCTCAGTTGGGCCACTGACAGTGAAGATTATGTCGTAGCTGCTAAGGGTGCTCTTGAACCCATTGCTGATGGTGCTGGCGCTCACAGCTGCCCACGCATCCTGAAGCCACGTGCTTATCTTTTGACGTCTGGGCCCCACCATTCGATCCGGTCTATTGTCTTGAAGCGTCTTGACTTGCTCTTCCATGCACACTACACAGAACTCCTGGAGACAGCTCTTCAAAGGTCGGTTCCACGCGATATCAGCCGACTGACACACCGACGTGTGTCGCGGCGGTACCTCGATTAGCTCGACGCGTAGCGTGACGACCTCGTCAGTCCAATGACCACAGAAACAACCCAACAGCAACAGTACAGGACGGTCCATGCAGCTGCGATCACCAAAATGATAACGCAAAACCGCGATGGTCAACGAGTTGTCCCACCATCCACGGTCATTTGCGCACACTTGCCTGCACTTGTCTTACTGGATGACCTTGATTTCAGGCTTCACGCACTTGCCGAAGCCATGGCGAAGGCGCTCGCTTTCTGCCATGTTGGCTGAGTTTCTTAGCTTGCGCATCTTCATCACGACGAAGGGAGTGTACTTGTGTCCAAATGAATCGCCGAGCAGCATCACCGTGACGCACTCTTTTCTTGGACGCACGTTTGGACCCAAACAGTCTTGGACTCCCGTTTGTCAATCGTGCTTTTCGGGACGTACTCGAACGAGACGGCAGTCTAAACAGCCTTATATATGTAATCGACATCGCACTTGTTCATCAACCCCTTAAGAGACTTGCCAAACCTCACTGCTGCATCATCGGGTGCTACCTGACCAGTGCGCGACTTGGCGCGAATCAACAGGCCATGTCGACGCACGAAACTAGTCCTCCACGACCACGTCGCACTGAAGCAGTCGGTGATGTCGAATGCGGTGGCGACCTCCTCAGCCTCGGTTCGCAGCATTAAGTGCGACACTGGGATGCCTTCAGAGAGCAAGTTGTTTACCCACGTCACAAGTCGCTCCTCTACCTCACCAGGAAGTGTCATTGCGGACCCCACCCCGTGTCGGAAGCTGCGTGCTGTTGACGCTGGCAAACATATCGCGACGATCTTGGTCCTGTTGCGCCGCTAGTAGTACATGCTCTTCCTCTTGGTCTCCAAATGGGCGCCACGAACTCCCTCGGCAAACTTGGCGAGCGTCAAGCCCATTCTGTTGCACTGGTCGAAGGAGTCGATGGCTTTTAGCTGAAAGTACGTCTCATGCGCTCGAAGACGCTGTTGAGTCTCGGATGGAGATGAAGCGTTTTTGTGGCCGCGTGGCATTGTCTAAGTGAGAACTTTGGTTGGTCCATGCAATGCATCGACTGCGATCGGAAGCCACGGACCATTCGTTGTGGGCAAAGTGGGTTGCGTGAAACGGTGAGGTTTTGTAGCGAAATATTACGGTATTCGACTTGGTACGATTCCGATGTTGTGGAGTATCATTGGTTGAAATAGAGATGTCGGAAATACGATCGTGCCGGACACATATTTGGTGTTACGGTGCAGCAAGGCAAAACTCGTACGTGGGGACGTATCGCTGGTGCTCTCGGGGTTTTCTTCCACCTTGCTTGCTGGAGCGCTTCCTGCTTATGCTATGCTGTCCGATACAGCATTTCAGTCGTGATTTTTAGCGAGACTTTGAGATTGTAGCGTTTGATGGGGAAAAAGAACGAACGGAAAGTCTATTTTTGAAGTCTACATTTGTAAATTCTAGTTCTCCAGGCTTTTGAAACCAACCAAAAACTGGCAGAATTGCATCTATCGGACCAGCACCGTGTGCAAGCAACCTTGCGGCCCATCAACAATTTGCCTTTATCAACTGTGGTTTACTGATTTCGTGCTGGTCCTGTAGCTGATCGCCTTTGACCCCCTGCTTTCCCTCGCCTCGCCTCTCCACAGCCCACAACCGGAAAGCCGAGCCACCAGCCAAGACCCCGACTCCACCTCCCCTTCAGATCATCATGGGCACTCGTGTGTACGTGGGCGGCCTGCCGCGCGACGCGACCTCGCGCGAGATCCAGGACTGCTTTACCCGCTACGGCCACGTGGCCAACGTCTGGGTGGCGCGCAACCCGCCTGGCTTCGCTTTCATTGTGAGTACGCGCTGCTTGTGCTCCTGCTCCGAGGCATGATGGCTCGCCTCCCCCTCCTCCGTCCGTCCTTATCGCGGACTTCCCCTCCTTCCCTCGCCCTCCGTTCTCGCGTCTGGCTTCGGGCTTCAGCGCGCGACGCTCGTCTGGCTACCCGCTGCCATGATCCGCGTCTCGCCTCTCCATTCCCTCGGCGCGGCTCTTCTTGGCTGACTCGTGGCCGGCGTTCTCAGAAAGGCGATCGGGGACTAGCAACCGGGTGCATGCGTGCATGTCTACATGGCTGTATGAGTCTGCATGTTTTGTATATGTGTGCCGTCATGTGTGTGAGCTTGTATCGCCTGGTGTGTTGCTTCTTCGACCGTCGTCGCCTCGAGCCTCCGATGTTGCCGTTTGTCTACGCGACCTGGCCACGAGTGCTCCACTCGTCTCGTCCGTGCGTGATTGGGCCTCGCTGCTAAGAGGAAGAGGGGACAGTCGGCACTTCTATCGCCGTTCGCTGTGTACGGACGGACACGGGCGCTCTAGCTCGCCTGGCGGACGACCTGCCATCATGCTTCGCTTCGCTTCGTATCGCCCCTGCGCGTCCGCCACTGCGACCGCCTTCTTCTCCGTGTCAACCGAACCGAACCAACCAACCCTCGTCGTCCTGCCACCTTCCTCCACGTCTTCTTCACCTCTTCTCTAGGACTTCGAAGACCCGCGTGACGCTGACGATGCCATCCGCTCCATGGACGGCCGTGACTTCCTCGGTGGCCGGTACGTTTCCTTCTTCCTACGCTAGTTCATTTCTGAAGTTGAGAGATTGCTGACTGGTCACTTGGCGACTTCCGCTTGTATTTGTCTGCCTATGCGTGCAACAGCATCCGTGTGGAGCTTGCCCGTGGCGGCAGCCGTCGTGACGGCGGTGGCCGTGGCGGCCGCGACGACGACCGCTTTGGTGGTGGCCGTGACCGCATGGAGCGTGGTACGTTTCCCTTCCTTACCTATGGCGTGGTGAGCGTCCAGTCAAACACGCTAGGTGCCTTTGTGAACTCGAAGCTCATGTGATTGTGCTTTTGCTTGGTCTTCAGGCCGCAACCCACCCACGCGTACGGACTACCGTGTGCGTGTGACGGACCTGCCGCGTGACGTGGACTGGCGCAACGTGAAGGACTTCCTCCGCACGGGCGGCGAAGTGACCTACTGCAATATCGAGGCGGACGGCTCGGCGTAAGTGATCTGTCTTGTATTGGTAACTCACCCTTGGAGATAGTAGAGGAGTTGCTCACTCGTGAGTTGTTCTGCTTGCTTTTGCCACCCGCGTGCAGTATTGCTGAGTTCATGACCCGGGATGACATGGAGGACGCTATCAAGAAGCTGGACGACACGGACTTCCGAGGCAGCTACGTGCGCGTGGCTGCGGAGGGTGAGAGCGGTGGTCGCTCCCCCAGCCGTCGCTCGCCTAGCCGTCGTTCGCCCAGCCGTCGCTCGCGTTCGCGCTCCCCCGCTCGTGGGCGCTCGCCTAGCCGCCGCTCGCGCTCGCGCTCTCCGGAACCGCGTAAGGAGGCCTCGCCGCGTCGTTCGCGCTCGCGGTCGGCGTCGCCTGCAGCGGCACACTCGCCTCCTCCTCGCAAGAACTCCGTCTAAGCTTTGGCGCTTCTGTGAGTTGATGATCTCGCATGAACGAGGTGAGAAGACCGTGAAGAGAATGGTGGAGACGACCGCCATGTGCAGGAAGGGCTTCCAGCCTGCTTTGCGTGTTGCTTGGCGTTGACAAGGAGATCGAGCACTAAACATTCGCAATAGCTTCCCCTCTTTGTCTCGCCATTTCAAAGCTTCATCTACAGTCGGTTGTTTGTGTTGCGGAATGCCACTTGCATAGAGAAGGAGATGGCGACGCAGGGCTTCGAGTTGCGCTTGTGAAAAGGAAGAATCGTATCGAACAAGTTCAACGAGGTTAGCTGTTCTAGCGCTTCAACGTACGTCGACATAGTGTTAATGTGCACGAGCACCTTTGAAACCTGCTTCAGCTAAAGATGCACGGTCTAGAGAGGAAGACCTGCGTTGTTGGCAACACAGCAGTCATAGAACATTCGACGCATCAAACCAACAAAACCAAGACGTAGCGTTCGACAAGACAGCAAATGCCTGTCTGGAGAAGGTGTTGATATTTCGACTGTCTGGAGTGCTTCTCCTAGCTGACAAGCAGCCGTGAAGAAGCACGCTAGAAAAGCCAATCTGTTCTGCGAGACGGCAGGCCAGTCACCCGCGAGGCCTCCCCCACGAGTGGCAGACTAGTCATCTCCCTTCTTCCACGGCGGATCAACCGTCCATCAACGCTGACAAAGCTTAAGAAGACCAAGCTTTATAATGCGTTGTTCATGCAAGGCTCACGCTTAGATGTCCTTGCGCTGGAGTCCTGGAAGTCGCGACAACAGATCAAACAACACACAAAAGGCACCGTTAGCAGGCAGCTTCAGTTGATTGCCGCGGCCTAGACAGTGCGGAGCTGCCAGAGTGCAAGCAAGCCTGGCGAACGTACCAGGCGGCAGCGACTGCGTCAGCTTGTCAGCCTTCTCCGTGTCCGTCACGCACAGCGTGTACAGGTACTTGGAGCAGCGGATTTTGAACTTGACCACCTTGTCGCTCTTTTTGATCTTCACCGAGCGGGCATCTTTCCGGCGAGCCTTCTGCAGGAAGTCGCGAATGTCGGTGATCTGCTTCGGCTGTTCACACACGGGTCCACGCACAAACACACGCACACACGTATTGCCCCAGGCCCTTCCGTCAGCGCGCCGGCCGTCACTCTCTTCTGGCGCCACCGCCCTAACGGGCAGCGACGCCGCGGCCACCAGCACAGCCAGCCAGCCAGCTCAGTTCGCGGATATTGCGCCATCCACAGACCGGCCGGCCAGCCAGCCGCGCCCACTAGCGCCGCCAAGCGGAGGGATCTCGTACCATTTTGCTGCGTTGGTCTTCTAAACGTAACTAAACCCGCTGCCTCGGCCTCTGCGCGGCCATACAAAGCGCCTGTCACCGTTGGTTGGCTCACAATCAAGCCACCAGCTTCGATGGCAGCGGCCACCATTATGGAGTTAAGCGCCGCGCGCTTAAAAAGCGTGTAAGCGCGCTGAGCGAGCAGACTGTGGACGAAGATGTACGTGCTGGCTAGCACCACCGGCTGGCGCGAACGGCCCTTGCAAATGGCCGTTTCCGCGGGTAGGTTTCGCTCTATTCTGCGACAAGTTAGTGGCTAAAACGACGATGAAACCCCATCCTTGATACAGATATGCTGACCACAGTCTCTGCAAACCGTCGCTCGGGCGCCTTTTTCGTGCCTTTAAGTGCGGCAACTTCTCCGCCCGAGACGTGCACAAGCAAGGAAGCAGTTCCGAGGCCAGACGCGGCGCGGCGCGCGAGCGAGCCCCAAGAAGCCAGCCAGCGAGCGACGGCAGGTGCCAACCAGCAGCCCTAGAAGGCCCTGCACACGACAGGCAGTCCGTAGTCAGAGGACCAGACGCACGCACGGCGACGCTCAAACGCTAGAGCTCGTGGAATTGCCATGGCACGTCGTGCCGCTCCATCAGCGGCAAGTCCAGCGACGAAGAGCCAGGAATGCCAGATATGCTTGGAGGAACTGCGGCAGGACCTGGCGGCTTGTCCATGTGGCCACGTCTTCCACCACATCTGCATCCTGCAGGCGATGCAGGTAAACAAGCAGTGCCCGAGCTGTCGACGCCAAGTGAACGACGCAGACGTGGTCTCTCTCTATCTGGACGTGCCGGGGCTCACGTCGGGCGCCAGTTCGCCAAGCAGCAGCTCAGACACCAACGAAGTGAAGCGCGAGACGTGCGGCGAAGGCGACAGCGCCGCACTGAGCGCGCGCGTGAACTCGCTCATGGAGCGCGTGCAGTGGCAGAACAAGCAGCAAGAGCTCCTGGTGGGCGAGCTACAACGTCTTCGCAGTCAGAGTGAGCTACTATTGAGCGACAAGCAGACGCTAGCGCAACGTGTACACGCGCTCGAGACCAACAAGACGGAGCTGCTGCACAAGGTAGCTAAATACCAGATGGAGCTGAGTCGCCAGGCTGAGGCTGCGCGCCGACTGCGTGTGAACCAGAGCATCGTGCAATATCTGGAGACGTGCGACGCCACTGTTATGGAAGATGAGCTCCAGAACCCACGCGAACTCATTATGGCGCTCAAGAAGGCCTGCAAATTTCGTCACGATCAGTACCAGAAGGTGGTGAAGGACAAGACGCGGTTGAAAGCCATGTTGCAGCAAGCAAATAGCGGAGCAAGCAGCTCCTCAGGAGCGGGAAAAGCCCAAATGCGGTCATGCGGAGCTGGAGTCTCGACACAGGAGAACAAGCGTGCGTTCCCGGGTGCGGATTCGCTGCAGTTTGGCACCATGGAGCACAAGAAGCGCAAGAGCAACAGTAACAGCGTCGGTTTCAGTCCGTTGAGTTCAACAGTGTCATCATTCCCGTCAAGCGGGAATGATACGTCAGTCGGGTTCACACCGCGCTCGGAGTCGGCAGGCTTCCGTGCCAATGCGTACTCGGATGTAAATATCCGGCCAGCATCCAATGCACGCCAGACTTTCGGCCGCAGCAGCTTCAATCCAAACCAGTACGGAGCGTACAACTTGACAGCGGCGAGTGGGCCGCCTGTACAGCTTACGGGGAACGCTGGAGCTGTGTGTCGACGTGGATATGACGAGACAGGCAAGTTGACCAACTTTTTCCTGCCCAAGACTAGCGGTACTTCTGCGTCGTTGACCCAAGCGTCCGAACCCCGAGGCTTGGCGCGACAGAAGGCCATCCCGAGTATGCAGAACCTGTTAAATGCGCAGTCGCAAGCTGGAGTCGGTGCTGGGCAACGTGGACCAAATACAGGCCGGCAGGACCACGTGCTGACAAGCTGGCTGCACAAGAATGGATGAAGAGCGCAGAACTGGACGGGGAAGTGTGCAGAAAGCGAGGCACGCGAGCTGATCAATAACATCGCGTGAAAACGGAGAGGAAGCGGAGACGGACGACACAGTTGGAGTGATCTAACAGCTGGGGATGCCACTGCAGGCATCATTGCTATAGGTGAGTGCACTCATTCGCCGCAGTTGACAACGGAGAGAGACGCTCATGACCTGGAATGCCAAGGATGGCGTCTGCAGTGGATGAGCTGGGTCGGGTGTTGACTCTTGCTGGGCTTGAAGCACGGCTTGTGCAGTCTTCTGGGCTATGCAGTTGGTTTCGAAGACTGCGGAGCAATTGACTCAGCTTGCTCTGCCCGTTGAATAGCAGCATGATACGTCAGACACACGGATGCAAGCCAAAAGAGAAGAATGCATCGTGACGGACGTGCGGAGATGCAGTTCGTCTTGAGACTCGCACGTACCTGGTATTCAAGAACGAGCTGGTTGACCTGTGGATCATGGCTCGGGTAGTCCTTGTCGACGACGAGACGTCTGCCAACGTCGCTAATTGATAAGAATGCATTGCTTTCCTCACTTTGTTGTGGCTGCTGCCCAGTCTCGTGCTCTGCCTCTACCGGGTTTTGGTTCGATGGTTCAGTTGTGCCAGTCGGGAGTACCGACGCTGCACTCGCGAGAAAGCTTGCTGTCAAGGAGCGTCGTCGGGCTGGAGCTTCCGTCGGTGGTGGCAGTGGGGAAAGCTGTCTGCAGACGAGATAAAACAGCGTGGCCAAACTCTGCAAGTTTGCAGCCACTTGCTTGGTCACGTTCTTGGACCCAATACCTGCTTCCCATGGCTGCAGGATGACGTAAGGGATCAACACTCGGACGCACAAGAAATTGATCATGACGACGTCGAACCGTGGGAAGGTCATCGGCTTGCTGCAGCCGCTTGCATCTCCATCCCTGTCGTGGCCCAACGACTCTTGACGCCGAATGCGTCCGTCTTTCTCCACGAGAACGACACCGTCGAACTGCATTCGACGCGTGGCGCCAAGCGAATCGAACTCAAGAACCTGGCGCTCTTCACTGGTGAGGTGGTACTTCAAATCACAAAGGCGTGGCAAGCAACACCTCGTTCGGTCAATACGAGCATCCACACAGCAGGCAAGAGCAGCGCATTGGATGTACTTCAACGCACACTTTCAGGGAAGTAGACACCGTCCGTGGAAAGTCGTTTCCAGAAATCCAGGATCCCGGCGGGTACTTGATTCTTCTCGATGGCTTTGGCTAGTGCATCCAGGATCCCTTTCATCCGCACTTTGAGCTTCAGTAGCTTTGCCGGATCGACTTGTGGGCTGTCAGTCTCTGCAGAGAGAGCAGATGAAGGGTGTCGACGAGCTAGCAGCCCGCTGAACTTGTTGGCAAAACCTCGTAGAGCTGACCCTGCCAGGCCACTCTTGGTGCTAATGTCGACGTCTAAGCTCGGATCTTGAAGCAGAGATAACAACGGTGTACGGACGACTCTCCCCAGCCACATGCGAGTGGCGTCCAAGTACACGTTCATGACCGTCTCAAAGTCCTACTCACAGAGCATCATTAGTTCAAGTATTTTCTTGGAGAGATTTTCAAGCGTGGTGACAATCGTGTCGGCGAAACGTACCTGTGTGGCACTCTCCTTCTCTTCCATCTTCTTTGCAAGCAAAAGTTTCTGTAGGTGCAGCACGTAGGCGACCGCCAGTACCACAGAACGGAAGATCTGGAGTGGTCTCATTGCCTCGCTATCTTGGCTATTGTAAGGTGATACGATCCCGTCCTCGGCCTCTATTTCCAATCGCCATCGAGGCCTCCGTAGGACACCATTGTTGGCGGAAGCACTGAGCAAGGCCTCGAGTTTTCTGCGATTCTCCTGTCGATCGTGCGCTTTTTGGGCTTTGTCTGTTGCTTTTTCCTTGCCTTCATAGTGATGTCTAACTTCATATGCCTCGTTTGTAATAGACTTCGGAATGAACTCGTCGTCCTCAATTGCACCTTTCTCGAATTTCTCGAGAGCCTAGAACACAAGAACACAACGCAACGAACAGCATATTCGATCATCTGCAGCTAGCGAAACCAAAGAGAAGCGATAGCATTCAGCCAGACGTACCAACTCGTCCTCTTCGGTCCAAGAGACTTCAGGCAAATACCCCATAGCGTTCCACGATGGGGATGCTGTAACTTGAAACGACGATTCACGCTGTTCAAGATGCTTTTTGGCTTCTGCTTGTGGTGCCGGCTCTCGGCTAGAAAACGTGTTCGCTTCTGCTGCAGGAGGTTCGTGTTTTGTCAACGAGGAGGCTGATGGGTCCTTGATACGGGTCCTTGAAGATATGACGCTATCACTTGAGTCTTGCAGTACCCCTGGCAGCTTGACTGGAGTCGAGTCTTTCAGTATGTGACCTGTGCCCGACTCTTTCTGAGACACCAGCAGCGCTTTGAGCTCTTCACCTTGCCGTACAAGCTGCTCGATCGCTGTTGTCATAGATGTGTTTTGTTCAGAAGAAGCTGGAACGGGGAAATCCCGTGGAATACCTTCAGTTGGTTCTCGGCGAAGTGAAGGAAACGTTTGACCCGGCAGAGCACTATCCTCGTTGAATCGAGAAGCACTTTTTCCGAGGCTAGCTACCTCCTTTTCCCAACAACCAGCACATAATCACGCGCATAAGCACACCTTGAGAGATCGCGAAGCTGGAGCTACTACGGACCGCACCTCATAGCGTTGAACCTTTTGCTCAAGTTGCTCCACTTGATCTCTGCAACACACAAAAGTGAGCTGGTCCATTAACGAGTGGGCCTACTATGGCACCGCAAGCCCAAGTGAGACGCTGTGAGAGTTTAGCGCACCTCAACTGCTTCTGGAGCTCTCTTCTGGCGTCGACGCGTTGCTGGCGCTGAATATGGAACAGTTGTTCCTTCAGCTGCTGCCTTCTGAAATTCAGCGCTGCGCTCTGAGCTTCGACCACCCTGCTTCGATACAACGCGTACGGGTCACCCCAGAGCTCTGCGCGCTGCATTCTTCTTCACCTTTGCTCTTGGCGGAGCTCTTCACCAAATGTTGATCCAGACTGACTTCTGTTGGTTCCTTTTTTGGTCCAGAAAGACAAGCATATTGCCAAAGACTTCCCCATCGAGATCAAAAGACAACACACGGTCGCATGCCTGCTTGAGGACAAAGAGTCCAGTGTATTTTGGGACCATCAGGTTCCTGAGGTTTGTCACCCCTCTGCAGTCACTTCGACTTCTTCTAGGACATCGGTTGCGTCTTCCTGCTCCTCACTTGGCACCTCGGCGGCGTCCAATTCCTCGATCTCCTTGACCGCCTGCTCTTCCTCTCCAATTTCGAGGCCATAAAGTGATTGTTGCATCTCCTCGATATTGTGAAAGAGCTCCAGCGAACTCTCCAGAACAGCTGTAGACGCCTCCAACGTGTTTTTAGATGCTTCGAGGGTCATGTTCGTGAACAGCGTCGAGGCTTGGAATGTGCCCTTGGTCATCATTTTCTGGACCCGACGGATCTGAGTGGCAAAGCAACAGCAAATGCATACAACGTGCCGGTAGCGTCAGATCAGCATCGATTAGTCCAGACACGCGACCAAAGAGCTGCATCATGATGAGCTTACCTGCTTCGACACTTCCCGCACACGCGATGAAAGCTCGCCGGTTCTGCACTTCATGTTTCCGCAAATCCCAGGCAGCGAGTCGGCCGCGTCGCTGATGTCCAGCACACCAGGCGTGTGAATGCCATCGCGTGCTTTACGCTCATCTTCAGGAACAAAGGCGAGCACTTTAGCCGTAAATTTGCACTCGTCCGTCTTCTTGAGTCCATAGACACGCGTCTGCGCAGCTTTGTTGGAGGACGCCACGAGCTCCACCGTGGTGGAAAACCTCTGGCCACGAACACCACATACGTCACCATCGTCGAACATCATGTACTTGTAGTTCAGCGTAATGGGGTCGATCAGCCAGCCGCGGAAAATGCTACAAAAGTGCGTTGAGAAACACGTCAGCAACGGGTGCTATGGCACAACCATAGATACAAGCTCATACAAACAATACGCGTGCATCAGGAAGGAAACCAAGCGTACCCAATAATCTTCGGGATCTCCGGTGCATCAGACTTGTCTGTGCTCTCCACTGCAGGCTTCGCCAGGTCAAGAGTGTGCTCGTCGATACCATCGATCTTCTCCAGGAGCTCTCCCGCTTCCTTACTTGGTTGGATTGGCGCCTTCACCTTCTTGGTGATCGTCACATTAGCCAGGTGGCAGAAATCCAGGGTGTAGCTAGCAACGCACGCATCATCCAGCACCTTTAGTCCCATTCTACTGAGTACGCCGTTGACAAGAAGCTACGAACAGCGCCACCTACGCTTCGTCGTCCACGGCCGTCGCTCTCGCTTCGTGGATGCAGGACAAAGATTCCAGGTCGTTCCAAAATGGTCCTAGTGTAAGGAACACGAACCATACCCTTAGTCATCGAACACGCAGGCCTCCACCATTGCGGATGCCGTCCCCTAGCAAGCGTCCCGTCCTGCACCAGCGGGCTTCGCGTCCTCACGCACCTAGTACAGACGGGATTGGGTCACGGAACGGCACTGGCCGCAGCACCTCCTCCATAGGCTTCGGCCGAGGGACGACGCGAATGTCCACCTTTGGCGCCCCCGCACTCAGTGCGCTGTTCAGAGCCACAAGTAGCGCTGCGGCTCCCACCACACGCCTGCCCCTCGTCATCCTTCCTCGCAACAGCCAAAATGCCAAAATGCCTGCGTGGCACTAGGACTGACTTACCTGTGGAATCGCATTATTGGTTTTAGGAGGCATCACGCGAGTTGAAGTTGGAGTGATTGTCACCTCAAGGTTTCCGCGCGCAACTCGTCGTCCACATTCCGCATTCCGCACTCCCCACTGGAGCGCACAATCGCAGCAAAGAAGACACCAGGAGAAGAAGAGTGGAGTGGAAGCGCTGCGCTAGGGACGTGGAGGACGACGGTGCGGCTGGAATGAAAGGCGGCGGCGTGGATGTGATCCTGCAGCTCGTGAAGAAGGCGACGGGGATCCTTGATCGTGACAACGTCAGCTCTGTGCGTTCCACGGAGGTCGAACCGGATGATGCATCGACACTGGACCAATTGCTTAAGGAGCTCCTGAGTATTACTAAGGATCTCAGCGCGCAACGTGTGCTGACACTCTCGGGGGCAGACCTCATGCGGGCTGGAGTCGACCTGTACAATGCCTCGCGGACGGCGATCAGAGACCTGCTGCAGGCGGAAAAGACAAGAACAGGCAAGGAGTGCCCCGAAAAGCTCTCACGATACCTTGTAGTTGTCGCGCGGTTCACCTCGGCAAAGATCATGAATCTTGCTCTGGATTGTTCGAAGGGCAGCGTTGCGCCAGGTGGAGGGGACAAGAAGGGCGGAGAGTTCCTGGATGACTGCCTCGACGTACTTCGGTCGTTTGCGCGTGCTGGGACGCTTCTGCTGGAAAGCGCCAAGGTGGATTGCAATAACTGCCAGGATTACTTGGCGTTCGGGAAAGAGGCACTTTCTTGTGCTCACCAACTCTGGTCCCTGATTGGACTCTCTCATCTTACGACCTTCAAGCAAGGACTGGAGCTGGAGGAAATTCTTGATGCCCTATGGGATTCCTGCTTCGATCGCGTGCGCGTACTACGTTGTATTACAGAAGGAACCGAGGGCTCAGCGGAAGAGCACCGAGATATTATCGTGTCATTCTGCGAGTTGCAGATGTTAGCCCCATACAAGCTATCGTCCGCAAGCGCTGTGCTAGACCTCATGGTCGAAGTAAGTGATGGATACTGCCAGTCTGGGGATCACGAGCATCAAGCTGTGTTCGTGGAAGAAGCTGTCCGCGTGTGTGATTCGCTTGAAAGCATTGGAGATGAAACGTTCGAAGAACTTGCCACGGCGTTCAAACAACAGGCGCTGCTGAACTACTTGCACTCTATCTGCGCCATGGGTGACTACAATCGAGCAGAAGCATGTTACCCGCTCTTTCCAGACCACGAAGACCCGAAGGTGCTGCTGATGATGACCAAGCTCTACGTCAAGAAAGGACTGCTCGACAAAGCCCGGCACTACCTTCGCCTGCTCTTCCAGCAAGACAACCTCGACAAATCAATCCAAGGAGCGCGTATCCTTGCACAAGCACTTTCGTACTCGGAGGATGCAATGGAGCTATATGGTGAGCTCCAGCGAAACTACGGCGACAGAGCCTTTGAAGTCAACCTGGACCTTGCATGTGGTCTCGCATTCATCGAGGACAAGTGTCAATTGGCTATGGGAGAGCTCAAGCGCGTGGCAAGAATCATAGCGGAAGCGGAACGGTACGGGCTGTTCTAACTGGCGTGATTCGTTTTACTGAGGCACTGCTGATGTTTGTGCAGGAATGGCCAAGCTATTGAGAGCAGACACGCAGAGCAAGTTCGACGTACCGTTTTCGAAGCTGCACAGCAATCACTCAACTCCAACCAGCATGAGGTCAGCAGACTCCCTCTCAGTGGCCGCAAGTTTTGGGATGGCTTATCCTATGGGAAAATCTGTAGGTTTGCTTGAATTGGGGCGATGTGGGCTTAGCTGTGGCTGCGAGCGCGCAAGAGAAGGCAGCGTACATGAGGTACCTATGGTGTCATGCTATTCTTGCTCTATGACGAGCATAGCCGATTTTTTTATTGGATGTGCTACTCCACAGGATGATGTCCTACTCAAGTATTCAGCTAGCGAACGAAGACGACGCTTTAACCTGGGCTGAGAAAGCATTCGCTTGTGAGCCCTCGAAGGGTTCGCTGTTTGCTATGTTCCAAGCGATCCTGGCAAGGCCGCTAGGGGAGGACTCGCGCGACAAAATGACGCGCATCTTTGACCAGCTAAGGACACGAGACGATTTCGTGATCGGGGATATGCTAGCTTACGGCAAATATGCGAGCGATGCTGGACCGGGGAAGCAGGACGTCGTGCTTCAAATTCTCGATGAGCTCTGCGCTATGCTGAAGCATGACCAAGACCATCCTGCTAGCCTGCCAAAAGGGATCGTTCTTCAAAACGCGGCGCATCTCGCACTCAATAAGTGCTCCAAGCAGGCATCCGACTCCACCAAACCCCAAGAGATGTCGTATGACAGCAAGTTTGCTGAATATGCAAACACATTGGTGGAAGTGTCCAAGTTGCTTCCTGCAGAGCCTGAAGTCAGCATTGGACCTGCATCGGTCTTCGAGTGGTTCTACGCATGGAGGTAGCCCGGCGCTCTGGGCTAATACTTTCTGCTAGTGCAGGGACTAACGATTCGTGTTCGGTATGCTGTAGCTTCAACATTGCCAAGAGCACCGACAACTCCCGTTTTTTCATCCTGGCAGCAGATCTAGCCGATCGGTGCGACGAGCTATTCCGCGACGATTCTCCTCTCAAGCAACGCAGTCAGCAGTGTTTGCTCGCTGCGGTGAGCTCGGATATGATGAACTTTGAAGTGCTGGAAAAAGATCAGATGCGGCAGCTTCTCCAAGTGATTCAAAGATATGAAGATGTCGCTGCTGATGGAAAGAACGAAAGCACTGATGAACTGGTGTACCTGGTGCGTTAGACGGGTCATGCAGGTGGGTACAGTGCCACACCTAATGCGAATACTCTTATTTTCCAGGCAAAGGCGGAGATTGCGGCCAAACTGCGGCTGTTTGACGCGAACACAGATGCGATGTTTGAGATCTGCAAAACTAAGCTACGCCGGAACGCCAAGGACTTCATGGAGATCGGAGGTTCGGGCTTCATCTGTGTGGTTGCATTGTCATATTTCTGCTCATATGGTCATTTGTGCAGAACTTGTGCTGTACGCGACCAAATTCGATGAAGCGTCCGAGGTGCGATAGCGTTCCGCGTGAGCTCTCTCCCTTCTATGTGGTGAGCATTAAGGCTTTGCATCTTGCGAGCAGGTTCGAGAGAAGTACAGATCCTTGGCGAGGATGTTGTTCAAGTACGGGTATGAGCCTGCGAACCTGTATTGCGCTGTGCATCCTTGGTGCAAACTACCTCCTGTGTTATGCTGGGTGCTGTAGCAAAAGCCTTATTGATACATTTCCTGTAGTCTGCAAGTACTGCTGCAAAGTGATTCCATCGACCCGGCCACAATGTGCTACCTTTTCCGGCGACTCATCAACCTCTCCGAGTCGAAGTCTGTCGCCTACGAATGGTTGGAGCAGCTGGTTCAATTACTCGACAGCATTGGCATCAACATTTCCGAGTTCGACGCAGAGTGGTTCGTCGGCAAAAGCTGGAATATCGTAAGTCGTTTGCAACTGCTTGACACCAGAAGCACACCCTGCTGACCTTCATCGTTTTAGGGCATTTCATTCCATCGGAGCGACAACACAGAAGAGGCGCAGAGGTTTATGAAGCTCTCGCTGAGCATTCTAGGTGAGTGCAACACACTTTACTGCTGATACTACCGGACTGTAGAACTCACGCAGCGTCCACGCTTTCTGAAGAGAGATGTGGTCATCTGAAGGCGAAGATGCAGCATGATCTCCGAGCGCAGTACCAATCGTTTCTGACGATGGAGTTGCCGCATCCGAATAGACCGACTGACGCCCAAAGTAGGTGGTGCTGAAGAAGCAGCAGCGCTTTCAACGAGAACACAAGGCGAAGACTCTTTGCACGCAGTCCAGCCAAGTGGCCCAGAAGCCGCATTTCAGCTGGGGTCTTGTTTGCTTACGCTTCGTAGACGTCAGGCTGCGATCCATGGCCAGCCAACCCACCCATGTGGGTTCTCACCGAGTCAATATACGATTGCAGCGTCGGCAGCTCTGCCGTCTCTTCCTTCTTCAACACCTTCGAGGCCCACTTGCGCTCGGCGTACTCGCAGATCTGGATAAGAAGAAGAGCAAGCGCACACATTTATCAAGATCTAAATCGACCTCCCACGGTAAGCTTGGCCACAACTCCTTTTACCACCCCGTGCTAACGACGTACCTCCTTGATATCTCGGCAAGAAAGTTGCGAGGACACAGCAGCCAGCTGCGCTAGCTCTTCCTCCGTCAGCTGCTTTGCGTATCTGTCAAACGACGGCACAAACAAACATCAAGGCGTGTGAGAACCTTTGCAACGCTGCTACTCTCTACCAAGACAGCACCACGTTGGAAAGCTAAGTACCGAGCAAACACTGCACGACGCGTCTTCTCGTCTGGGAGGCTGTACGGGATGCAGAGGTCAAAGCGGCTGATCAGCGCGGCGTCCAGGTCTTGCTTACTGCAGGGTGCACACACAACAGCGACGCCAACACGGGTCAGTCCCACCAGACAGCGCTATGCAGAAATTCCATATAACACCAGCAACCGGCACTGAGGTATCCGCGCACCGGTTCGTAGCACAAACCACCGTCGTCTTCTTGGCGGACGCAAATCCCTCAACCTTCTGCAGCAACACCGACAGGATCCGACGAGAGGCTTCGTGCATCGTACCACCCGAGCGGTCTCCAGCAAGAGCGTCGATCTGTTGCAAACGAGTGAGTCACATGGTTGTACGTCAGTACCCACAAGGACATACGGAGAAGCGAGCGACACAATGCGGGAAGCATGGCGGCACCAAGACCGAAGTCCAACAGAAAACGAACCTCGTCGATGAAGATGATGGCGCCGTCCAGCTTCTCGCAGGCGTCGAAAATGGCCGACATCTTCTTCTCGCTGTCGCCGTACCACTTGGACACCACGCTCTCAATGGGAATGTGGATCATGGGGATCCCGGCTTGCTGTGCGATGATGCGCGCGCTCAGGGTCTTGCCTGTCCCTGGTGGACCTTCAAACAGCACAGCGCGTGGCCGGTTGCTCTCGTAGCGGCAACGAGTCTTCTGCGCGATCTGCTCATACAACTCGGGGTTCTGAAGTGCCAACACCACCGTGTCTTCGATCTCCAACTTCACGTTCTCGTATCCAGCCTTCACAGACCAAGAAGCAAGAAAAAAAGGTAAACAACCAGCACCACGCAAGTACGATCATTGCAACCTCCTGGCAACCACAATCACGTACCAAACTGTCCCAGTTCAGACTGTTCTCGTTTTGCACTGGCTCAAATACTTCAATCCCCAGGCCTTGGAGCTGCTGAATCGCCTCCTCCTGTACGTCACACCACCGCATTCAAGCATCAGATATCCATCTCGAACCTACCAATACACCATCTAGGCAGTAGTCCAAGCGCATGTGTACCTTGCTGTTTGTCGAGGCTGTGGCGTTCGCACTCGGACTACGCGCGCGGCCAGCGATGGCACTCTTGCGACGCTGTTCCAGGTCGTGGCGGAAGAAGGCGTTCACATTGGCATACGAGTAAATCTCTTTGTAAGCGGCCACCACGGCGTCGATCTCACTCTGAGTGAGGAACTCGTCCTTGTAGAACACAAATTTGGTGGTCGTCTGCATGGATGACGTGTCGCGCGTGAACTGGAACGACCCGGCGCCGTTCGCGTACAGATATGTCACCGCCGGTTGCTCATACGACTCCACAATGGATTTCTTGCTGGCGCTATCCAGAGGCACAGGAAGCACTTCCACGGCTTGGCGGTTACCGGAAGTTTCCTGCAATTGCAGCAGAAAGCGGCCCAAGATCGCCTCCTGGTCCACGAAGGACGGACAAGCGAACTCAATCCGGATGGTGGACACGCCGTTAGGTGCATGCACGCGCGAGATGCCGATCTTCTTGATAGGAAATGCCTTGGGAATCCGCGTCTCCGAACTCTTTAGCGTCGCGCGGAACTCCGACACTTGGTCGCGGATCGTATCCACGGCTTGGGCATATTCAAAATGCTTCTCGTCCTTCGCCGACGCAGCCTCAGCCTGCGTATCGCTAGCACAGAGATTTATGCCAGCGACAGCTACCGTAGCACCAATGATCGCCGCAGCGTGTGCTCCAGCGGACGATACGCGCGTGTTTCCTGACGCAGTCGTGCTCAAGCCTCGTGAAGCGCCATGCACGGCCGACGGGCGGACAGCAACATGCCCATCACCGCGTTTGGCCAGCCACTGCCCAGCCTCGCTGGCTACAGGACGCCACGCAGTTCGAGTTCCTGCCGCCATCGCTATCGCTATCGCTGTCGCTGCCAGCCGCGGCGCTCGCGAGTGAAGCTGCATCTCGTCTTTATCTACCTTCGCCTTGCCTTGTTCCCAAGAATCCGAGAAGTGTTGACTTGCTGACAGGACCCGAGTGTGAAGTAACGGTTCTGCGAGTTATGCTTACTTCAAGACACGAATCTTTCAAGTAAAAAATAGCAAGTCGCTGCTCAAGTACAAGGTACTTACTTGAACGCCAAGCGCAAGACATGTATCGCTGATGACTATGTTTCCACAATGGCTGCACTCTTGTGCAAGTGAGAGCTACACTTGGTCGGGGTTGGCAGGCACACAGTGGATGTCGGCCACCAGGTGGTGCACCTTGGGGGCGTACGACTTGACGCGCTCCACGTGCTCGCACGTGATGGTCCAGTGCTTGCCATACTGCTGTGCAAGACGGCTCAGCGTGGCCAGCAGACGCTTCTCCCAGGCCTCACGTTCCTCCACTGCCACATTGTCGTGCACGTGGAGCCATCCACCGCGAGGCTTGAGCACTTGCACAGCCAGCGGCCAAGCCTTCGCGCTCGTGGGAAGTAGCCCAAGGTTCACCCGGTCGGCCACAGCGCCAAGACGAGGAGCTGATTCGCGGTTGTCACCGAGGTAGACCTGGCACTTGTGCGCTACGTGGTTTCGCTCCAGATTGAAGCGCAGCGCGTCCACCGAGTCCGGGTTCCATTCGCAAGCGTGAACGAAAGCAGCCCCGCCATGCACGAGGAAGGGCAACACGTAGTACCCGATACCACAGAATAAGTCCACGATGGTCTCCCCACGACAGCCAATGCCACCCATGCGGGCCTTCTCCGTCACGTTCCCGGACGAGAACATAACGCGCGTGATATCCCAGCCGTAGATGATGCCGTTCTCGCGGATCTCTACCCAGCCAGGGGCCTTCCTGCTCCTCGCCGACGTCAGCGCGTTGTGGTTCACGTACAGCAGTTCCACGTGACTCTGTCGCTTCTCGCTTGCGTCAATGAAAGCCTTGCGCGCCACGCGAGAGAAGGCAGGCGTCGTGGACGTACACACTTGCGCCCACATCTCGGACGCGAACGGCGCCCACTGAGGCTCCGTGAAAGACTCACGCGGCACCAGAAGTACGTCTCCCACGAACTCGAATTTGTCCGGAATCGCCTTCTGTATCTCAGCAGGTAGTTGGTGCTTGCTGGCAAACATGGAGATGGTGCTGCGGATCGCCTCGTTGCGGTTCAACCCGCTGGTTTTTCCGAATTTGTTGGAATACGCATCTTCGTCCACCACGGCCTCAAGAGCGCGCACTTCGGCATCGCTTGTGGAGATAAGAAGCTCGTGAATGTCCTGGGTCACGGGGATCAGGAACGCTGTCGTGGGCTTCCCACCGTTTGCAGTGTCGTTCACCTCTGCGGTCGGCACCACGTGAATCCGCCGAGTCTTGTCGTACACCTGTGCCTTCTCCAGCATCGTCTTGATCTTTTTCACTTGGAGCTTCCCCACAAGAACGCCCAGAGGACGCTCGTTTTGGGCAGAAGACGCTGTAGTTGTCGAGAATAAACTAGACTCTTGCGTGACGCTCGTGACGCTCGTGCTGCTCTTGCTGGACGATGTAAGCAACAACTGCAACTGGAACGGTGACGAATAGAATTGACCGAAGCCAAAACACTGAAACCCGCCTCCCAGGACGTAAAGCGACTTGGTGCTCGGCAGCCACACACAGCTGTGGCCTGCGAAGGCAGCGTTTGCGTCCTTCACCTCGCCTAGTTCCATCCACTGTGATGTTGCAACGTTCAGCACACACACCTTCTGCGTCGGACTGCCTCCATTGGCGAGCAGAGCCGGACTCATCCCGCCCACGATGACTACCTCCTGGTCGCTCACTGCGCTGGCACTAGCTGCAAAGAGGGACACCGGACGACTCTTGTTTCTCGGGTTCTCGAGTGTCTTGCGCTCCCAAGTCTCTCCGACGGTGTCGAAGATCAAGCACGCTCCACTCTCATAGTCAGAAGCCACCGTAGTATCACCTTCCAGACCGTCACCGCCTTCCAGCGAAACCATGCCCCCCCAGAACACCAGCTTCGTCATCTCCACGACGGCGCCAATGTGATCAAACCTAGGGGTAGGACCCGGAGCACTGATTTGACGCCACTGAGGCGGATTCTGGCTCATATCCAGCGCAAACAAATCGTCGAAGACTTGTTCGGCGTCGCGACCGCCGTACACGTACATCGTCGATCCAACTATAACGAACACGAACAGCACGACGTTAGTGAATGCAACCATGTCTCCCACTTTCCAGTGCCAAATGCACTGCCTTACTTGCACAGCAACTGTGTTTCCAACGCGGCGACGGAGAAACTTCTCCTTGCGGGACGATCTGCTCCCACTGCTTCGTCTCCAGGTCGAAGGCAAACACGTCGCCTAGTGGTTTCGCTGGACTGCCCCGGCCGCCAAACACGACCATACGCTTTCCCATCATTACCGCAGAATGGTACATTCGTGGCGAAGGACCGTTAGAAGCAGTCGAGCGGTGCGTCTGCTGCAGTGAGCAGCCCGCAGAAGCGTTCCAGATCGTCACATCTGCGACGCGGGTCGTGGTTCCGGAGACAGTGGGGCCCTGACCGCCAAACACCACGATGTTATCCGCATACTGCAAGCTCGAATGACCCACGAGTTTCATGTCGTTTTCGCAAACCACCTCCTTCCATGAGCTTAGTGCCACAGAAGAGCTGACCTTGCTGCTGCCTTCTTGAGGCACTGGAGCATCAACGGGCTGACAGAACTTGGCGCGGAAGGCATCAAACAGTCGGTCGGTCTTCTGTTTGTTCGCCTGGAACTTCTGGTTGGCAACGTCTACCACCCAGCGAAGATACTCATCACTCACGAGCAGTTCATGAGAATTGCGAGCGAGTGGGATCTCGAGACCATTGGCGGCTGTACGAATAGCACACATGATCTTCTTGTTGCCCAGTACGACGCCCGATTCGCGGAATCCACAGGCGATTCCCCACTGAAGCAGCTCCTTGGCAGCGTCCAGATCCCGACATACCACGTGCATGATGAACGGTTCATGCTTGAACAGAAGCTGATGTACGCAAAGGTGACAAGCCCAAAGCAGAAAAAGCAGGTGAGCTGATTGCCACACGCGTTCAATTTCACAATGACCTACCGCAAATAGCAACATATAGGACGCACCATGTTGCTTACGCTGGAAGTAGCGTCAGGCGAACGCAGCGCCGCGTTCAACTGGTCAAACGTAATGGTCGCGTGCTCGGCCAGTAGCCACTTGCCCCCCTTGGTGATCAGACTCGAGCCAGCGGCGGCACTGTCGCCTCCGTGGGCCGCCTCACCACAGAACACTGCAATACGCCCTGAGCACGAGCTGCTTGTCACCTACACAAGCAACACACAGCAGCATTATGGTGACGTCAGAATGTGAGCCAACCGCCATTATGAGGTGAAGTGATCATTGCGCACGCGACTTCGTACGTAGTCTGGGTGGTCGTTGATCATCTGGATCATGTCCACGATGGGCTCGTCGATGCAGCCCTTGGGGCTCTTGTCCTCCGCCATGCGCAGCTTGCGCAGGCTCTCGCGCTTGAGCTGCGCGAACATGCTGCTGCTCCGGCCGACACCTTCCAGCTCTCCGTCTGTCTCCGTGGCCACTCAACGTCAGCAATTGCTGCTCGACTGCCGCTTCTTTCCACCAATGGAAGGCGCTATACATCTCTAAGGTCTATTTTGTCTTGTGACTACCCGGAAGTCATCCATCAGGAAAGCTTCAAGCCACTTGCTGCACTTCGGATGGCGCGTGGATCCGCGGATATGGAGACGGAAGCGCTGCCTTCTGTGCGCGTGCGCTGCACTGCCGTGCGTCCCAACGCGCTCAGTATCGTATCTGATGCTGTCTCCGCAACCCCAGGCGGTGGCGACGTCGTGGGTGAATCAATAGCGTCGTCGTCACTGCAGTCGTCGCTGCAGTCGCCGCTGTCTGTGGCGACGCCTCCGACTGCAATTCCGACAGTGCCTACAACGGCGACCGCACGAGTATACTTCACAGAGAAGCAGTACGCGAACTCTCCCTTCCTCGTACGTGTGGCCTTCGACAGCGTGACGTTCGTTCACCGCGGCACGCAGGTGGTAGAGCGCTGTTTCGTCTTCCCAGACCGCGTATTGCACGCCGTTTTGACCAACTTTGCGCCTTTCGCCACCAATACCGCGAGGTCAACTACTGCTGTTGACGGCTACGGTTCACAAACGCATAGCCAACGCCGTGGGGCACCGCTTTCACCGCCTATGCACCCGCACCTGTGCGTTCTGGTGCGCTCCGACTGCCTGAACGTGTACACGGCCGCTGGCGAAGTGTTTGAGGTGGCGCTGCCTTTCCAAGCCAACGGGCTCTTCCCCATGACCGGCAATACTCGCGGACTTTTGCTACAACGTAGCCCACCAGCGCAGATTCCATCTACAACTTCGAAGAGCTCCATGGCCTCAACTGTGGTGGGGAATCGTCGAGCCAGTACCAGCAACCGCGGTGACGGTGACCGATACAACTACACTTCATCCAACTCGTCTCCCTCCAGAGCGGCTCGACCGAGGTTCTTCACACTCGCGCATCCACTGGATGAGGTGAAACCCGTGGCTTTAAGCTCAGCGGCAGAAGCAGTGGGAGTGCGTCGTGGTCAAAGGATGGGCGACAAGTTCCTTTCCGATTCGGCGTTGGATGCTGTGGCTTTTCTCGGCGATCCATGGGAATTGCCGATATTGGTGGTGTTCCACAAGATCAAACAGCGCTTTTGTGTCTTTCAGATGCAGGCACTGGTGTCGTCGACGCGTCAGACGCGTTCACCGCCCCGTGTAAAAGTGGTGGATGGCCCAACGTGGACTAAACACCGTGCCAAGAGCGACGTTGAGGAGCAGCGAGTGCGTATCGAGCCCGAGTGGATGGCTACACCGCTTTGGAAGTCTGCGCGGCTGGATCGAGCACCATCGTCAAGAGCCAGAGGTGTCTTTCTGTCGCCCATTCTGTCCCAGTCTCCATCCTATTCGATGCTGGAGTCTCCGATTTTGCCTCCATCACCACTGACAGTTTTCCCAGGGTCGGGAGAGACTTTAACGGAGTCCAAAACGGCTTTCGTGGCCTCAGGGGAGAAGGATAATCAGCCAGTTCTGTGCATGATGGACAAGGAGACAGGAACACTACTCCTGAAGAGTATGACGGAGCAAGACACTGGCTTCGGGGGGAAGAGGACGCATAGCACTATGAAGGACAGTGTATCAAGGGATCTCCAGACGGTGCATTGTCGAGACGCAGTTCCAATTCGTGTGCAGAATCATGGGGTTATTGCGGAAGGCAAAGGTCTGCAGTCTGACGGAGACCAAGTGGA
>JAADYK010000018.1:0-61513 GCA_023338225.1 Halophytophthora batemanensis
ATCGCCCGCATATCTGTACACGGTCAAAGCAGACCAAGAGGCACAAGAGGCACAAGACACAAGAGGCACAAGACACGAGTCGCGCCAAGGCCCAGGCCCAGGCCAAGGCCTCCGCGCGATAACCTGTCGACGCGATGCACTTGCGACTGTTATAAGCGAGACTGAATTGCCCAAAATGAAGATTTTTTTTAAAAGCGAAACATCGAATTGCATAGTCACCGCCCTTCCCGTAGACGGCAGATTGGGTTCCCTTGCCCTAAATACATACACTCCAAACACTCACGACTAGTAAACTGGGACTCGAACCCACACAGTTATTTGGACTCGGACCCTCGCGCAGTTTGCCTACCGCCTTCGACCACTAGTCACGGCTCGCCACCTCGCGGTACTCGTCTCACCACCACAGCCCATCATTCAGACTGCCGTCACTCGTCTTACGCTCAGCCAGTCATCACCGGCCGCCCTCGACAGCAAATGCGGTACGCACTTGTCAGGTTTGTACTTTTCCTTAGACTTCCGAGACCCCGCATTTGGGGCTTGCCCTGAGCCGCACACTTTCTACCACACACCATATAGACTACTCGCATCGCCTCTCCGTGTCCCGTTGTCTTTTTACTCCTGGTTTCGCTCGTGTCCTCCCTCCTGCGATCTTTGGGGGTCACACGTCTGGCTCTTTGAAGTCACACCGTGACCTCGCTTCAACCCACTCCAGCCACTCGTTGGTCGATCACTTACGCCCGTTCAACCCCAGCCGCCAGTGAAAATACTGTTACTACCTATCAGGCCCGTTACTGCAGCGTACATTCACGGATTATTATAGGTTTTGTCAAAAGTATACCTTTTTGTGAACCTGGATTTTGGTGCATCTTCAGTGTCGCGCGGCGAGACTAGGCTCGTCATCAAGGTCTCCATGAACCTGTATACTTTTAAATTGAAAGGTCACAATTGCAGGCGACTCTCTAACCAATATTTGTTCAGAAATGGATGGATACAACAACTTTTTACTTACTGTTTGGCTACTGTATATTGGCAGTAACTTGCAACTTGAATGATAGTCATACACGATTCTATACCATGGGATGGGACAACTACGGCAGAGGTTACTCCAGCTGCCATTTGTCCGTAGTCGATGGTGTGGCTCACCCCCATACCCACGGTAGTCAGTGATGGTGAGCCATTCGGCGATGAAACACGAGCAGAAAAACGTGGTACTGTTGGCTGCTGGGCTCATTCTGCTCAACAAGCTTCGGAGTCGATGGAATATGATGACCCTACACACGAGAATTCATTGAAACCGCGATCTAAACTTGTTGCTCTGCGAAGGCTAATTCAACACATGCTACCGCATGATGCCAACTACACTCGGGCGACTGGTGTTTCTGATCTCGCCGGAAATTGACACGGTACCGCACTCGTGCCATCTTCGTGGCAACATTGTGCCCATCAACAAGATCTAAGTCACGCTTCCCTTTTTAGAAGACGGGGCTGGACATGACGTTTGCCGTGTTAGCGGAGTCAGTAGAACATCCTTCTACAGGGTACTGGGGATGTGATCAGTGCCATATCCATCTCCCCCCAGTTGTACATTCGGTTTCCGACCTCTTCGACCGAGCGAGAGGTTACTGTAGCGGTGTTCACGAATGGTACTCAGCATGGAGGAGATCTTCACAGGATGTGTCGGATGCCTGGATGCGTGGTTGTGCCGCATACAGGCACCGGCGATGCAAGAATCGATCAGGACAGGACCCCGTTCGTACTATAGTGGACACTATGCTTGCTTTAGCCTCGACGTTCAAGCGTGTTGCGACTCATTCTGTCGCATCATGCACTTGGACGTGTCAGATTCAGAGAGTTGTAATGGTGTGTGAACTTTTGAAAGAGCTTACTTGCCAGGACTGCCGACTGCTTCGAGTGCAGTCTTTATGAGCTCTCCGACAATGCTTACCCATATACTCAGCACCCACTGACGCCATTCACGAAGAACCAGACAGCTGACAAGTTCATGGACGTGTGCAACTTTTATCTATTACGAATTCGCATTGAAATGATCTTCGGCCCCCTCAAGGCAAACTGACAGGTGTTCGCTCGACCGCTGCGTGTCGGCCTCTCACACTGTCCGAAGTTGATTTTGTGTGTTGTAGCATTGCACAACTTCGTTATCGAGCATCACCTGCAAGGAGGTGATCACTTCGACGATCTCACAGAGGGTGTATCGCTTGGTTATACTGAGAGTCCAGGTGTATCCGTTGAGTCGATTCTCGTCTTCATTTCCTCCGACCCATCTCAAGAAACAATCGGAAACTCCCACCAATGCAACGCTATGGTTCAGAAGATCAAGTCGATGAACATGTTTCGCCCGGTCGTTAGATAGACACTACTCGAACTTGTTAATTCTTTCGAAGCACGCGTCGACTTTTTCCTCTGAGAGCGCGAGGTTGCTTTCACTGACACTGATCTCCTTTTCGAAGTAAAAAGTCGACAAAATCTTCTCCAACTCCGTGTACGTCGCGATGCTTCTCTGGTGGTTGTTGTCCTCTTGTAACTGGAATGCTTCTCCATCAGTCACAGAAAAGTGTATCACTACAGCGGCGCTTAGACGGCGTGCTTTCCTCTCTGGAACCCCCAACATGCTCCAAGTAGAAGACAGGATGTCCACTCGCGAGCGCTTCGGTAGTTTGCTCTCCACGGCTTCTAGGGCATGAGGTCAAGTCTCCAGTCATTTCTCGAGGTAAAATACCTCCGAACTGCCGCCGCAATAATCGAAGAAATCGGGGTCGTGTGAACCTGACCCCTTGGATTGTGCATGAGCAGTTGCGTACTTGGCTGGGTAGCTCTTTGTCACGAACTCCACCGGAGAAGGAGCTCGGTGATCCTTAGTTGGCAAATTTAAGAATGAATTGAAAAGGTCGTGTGCATCGCTAGCTACGGGTAACCTACGTGAATGTGCGTGTTGTTGGCTGCTAGCAAGATGTAACCCTTGATCAGCCAGTTTGGAGGTGAAAATAGAAAGTAGCCACAAAGTGATAGCTGGTGCCACGAGTGATAGCTGAAGCTGTCACACTCTTTTACACCCCCTGCAGCTTAGTGCTGCCGTGATGGAGGATGCAACCAAGATCGTAGCCGGTGAAGCGCTCGTCGTTCGAAATGCTCCCACGATACTTGTCCTTGTCTGTAACAAACTCGCGCGCAACTTCCTTCTAGAACGCGTTCTTCCCGTTGACAGCACTTGCGTCTAACTGAAGCCGACTCAACGTAGCATTCGTTTCCTCGAGGCACCCGCAGAATCGACGAGGTATCAGTACATTCGCAAGATGTAGTGGGTACTCTCGCAATCAATGAGAGCTCTTTGGCGTGAGTGGAACCAAGCCGACCCTCCCGTTTCCCGCAGCGACGATCATGGCACCGTCTTGCTTAGCGATCACGACATCCAGGAGAGCGTCGATAGAGTTCTTCTTGTTGTCTCCCAACCCGCTTCTGGTACAGACAGCGACGCGAAAAAGTGATGACAAGCCTCACACAGGCCCTTTACCGCACACCTCTCAAGCCAGTCCACCAGCTCGCCGTCGGTTGCATCAGTCCCCTCTGCATTTACACGCACCACAATGCTTTCCGTTGCTGGTGTTCTCTCAATGAGTTTACCAATCACCTTTCTCTGTCTCAATCGAGTGGACCACAACCAAACGGTGTGGAATCCCGTCCCGTGCCACATCACGAAATCTTGGGACGGGACGAGGTGGCACCTCTAATAGTTATGTGGAGGTTACACAAATAGAGCGATCCGATTGACAGTCCCATTCCGATACATAAGAGCAACCTTTAGAGGGCTTGGCATAACTGGCTGCAAAAACACTTGCTACTGGCAGCAACTCACCAAGCTAGACTTAAGCTAATATCACTCTTTGTTTTTTCTTTTTCTTTTTCTTCTTCTCGCTCTCTCAACTACGTTTTCGTCTACTCCGTCAATCCTTTTGTGCGACTAGGTGCAACCAGCAACAGCTTGGTCTTTCTTGCGCGGAGGGACAGAGCGAGTGCAAAGCTCATGATTGGCCAAAATAATTGAAATCTGCCCAATCAGATTGGACAAATACCTCTGGAAACTCATAAACATGCTTCCTACAACTTCACAGGTTTGGGGGAGTGCAAAAATCGCCTACACTTTTGTCCAACCAAATTGCAGCGACGAGGTTCAGTTGAAAAGAAGACAGCAACAATGGACGCTCCGATCGACGAGAACACCAAGCGCACGGTGCAGAAGATCCCGCTGCTCTCCACGCGTGCGGGTCCGCGCGATGGCGAGAACTGGACGAAGCGCCTAAAGGAGGAGTATCTGGCGCTCATCCAGGTGTGCTCCTTGCCCGAATCCGCGCTCTGTAGCTCTCAGCCTCCTCCATTTTCCCATGCCGCAACGTGCTGGATTTGTTCGATTAACCCACTGCTTTCTGTGCGGTCGACTGCCTCGCGTGACGTACACGGACTAGTATGTGAAGATGAACAAAGAGGCCGACAACGACTGGTTCACCATCGAGTCTAACAAGTCTGGAACGCGGTAAGCTTTGGGAGTGAGCCGTACCGGGACAAAAGCCGCCTATGACGCAGACCACTTACGTCTACCACCGTTGCTGCGTACGCTATTGCTTTGCGACCTATTTCCAGATGGACAGGCAAGTGCTGGTCCTTCTACAACGGTCTGCGCTACGAGTTTGACCTGGAGTTTGAGGTGCGTGCTCTGTGGCCGCCTTGCATAGTGATACCCAGACAAAAACCAGCTCGTGTTGATCCCCTTCGTCACCTCTCCCTGGTTGTTCGCAACATTTAGATTCCGGCGACGTATCCGGTGGCGAATCCAGAGCTGTGCATCCCGGAGCTGGAGGGCAAGACCTCCAAGATGTACCGCGGAGGCAAGATCTGCCTGACCATCCACTTCGCGCCACTCTGGCAGAAGAACGTGCCGCGCTTCGGCGTGGCGCACGCGCTCGCGCTCGGAGTATGTTGTCCACAGCGCTTTGTGGTGCTGTTTGTTGCTGCAGTGTGCTATAGTTCGGTGGCTAATCTGCTCCTTTCCTTTCCTGTTCTGTGTGGCAACAGTTGGCGCCGTGGCTCGCCGCCGAGGTGCCGGACCTCGTGGAGCGTGGAGTTATCACCGCGGTGTAAGAATTAGCTCGGTGGCTCGACTGGAAAGGCTCTCTCTACATGCTGCATGTTCTCCTGCATGAGCTTTTCCTTAAATGTCGAAATAAGCGGGGTTCCTCATGCTGCGATGCGTGTTAGTAGTGCTCTCTCGGATGCTTCATCGTTCTCCCAAGCTGGGAGCTTCGGATCTGTCTCTCTTTGTCGTATTTGTGTTTATAGAGAGCAGCAACAGATATGGGAAGCGAGGACTGAAGTGAGGTGCAAGCGAATGGAGGCTCGGAGCTGGTTTGTTCATCTTCCGTTGGATGGTACTGACTCGCTTACCTTTTGTGTTTGTTTACTCGTAAATATATCGTATTCGTCTAGCGACGTGAGTTCCCTACGGACGCAGACTGTCTTGTCTTCTGTCCGCGCTGTGTGCGTACGCCTCTCTGTCTCGACCTCTGTCGAGGTTGTCTGCCTTGTGCTGGTGACTTTGAAGGACGTTCCTAGCCCTGGAGCTGAGCTAACAGCATTTCGACTCGGAGCTCATGGCAGCAGTGACAGCAGGCGATGTGGAGACAGCAACGTCGGGGATGACATGGGCATGGGGAGCATACATTGAGGCAGAGCTGCCGACGACGTGACGATGGATGTCATACCCGACGGAGCTCGGTGAGAAGCAGTGCGTGAGCCGTTTGCACGAGCTGATGCAGAAGCGCCAATCTTGGTGTGTGCGCAGCAATAGCCCGAGCGTTGTGCCCACTTAGGGCAGCCATAGAAGTCGCAGCGTTTGCCACCGCCGTGGGAGCGGCACAAGCGGTTCTGGTGCGCGTTCTTGGTGCAGCCACTGACGTTGCACTGACGTCCACCGCCGTGGGATTTGCACAGTCCGCGGGTCTGCGCAAACTTGGAGCAGCCGTCCTTCTTGCAGCGAGAACCGCCGCCATGCTCTGGACACTTGCCACGGCTCAGCGCCGACTTGCTGCAACCCACGACGTTGCATACTTTACCGCTGTGGCGGTTGCAGAAGCCAGCGGAGCGACGAAGGTTCGGACAATCTGGATACGTGCAGCGGAGTTGCTTCCGCTCGTTGGTGGTTGCGACGGCAGTTCTGGTTGATGTCTTCTTCTTCTTGAGTGGTGGCATCGTGAGCATGGGAAGTGGAGCTGGTGGTAGACATGAGGACAGGAAAGACACGCCAGGCTTGTCAGCTTTCGCCGGTCGAACGTCGGTCTCCATGGCCGATGCATCGTGGAAAAAAGGCGGTGGTAGACGCGCGAACTCTTGTACGAAGACCCGCGGGGGAGACACAATGGTGTTCATGAGTGAAGCAGGCAGCGGCGACTGGTTCGGGAGCGAGAAGCTGGCACAGCTGCGGGTGGACAGAGGCTGTAGGCGTGTGAAGTGCGGCGAGCTCTCAAAGCTGATTTGCGGGAAGGACGCGTCGCCGTGGTGGCGCTTGGAGAGCACGGACACCGAGTTGGAGTTGGAGCCCGCACTGCTGCAGGCCATATACTTGGCTGGCGTGGGTGGCATCTGGCGCGGTGAAGTGAACTCGTCCTGAAGCAGCAGCTCGCGCAGGATGTCACTCTCCTCAGAGGCGGTGGAGGTACACGCTCCAGACGCGCGCCGGTCCGTTTCGACGTAGCCATTGGCGAAGAACATGCTGTATCGGTGGGAAGCTGACAGCTTGGAAAGTGTGGGGCTGGAGGCGGAGGCTTGTCTGGAAGAGCGGTTGATCGGTTCAACTGACGTTTGGGTGAGATATCGAGGAGGCGTGTGCAGAGCGGTGCAAGCTTGGCCAACTAATGGGAAGTCGAGAAGTGACGTCTGGAGATCGGGTCGAGGTCGACCGGTGGTCGCAATCTTCACTCGGGTAGCCGGACCGGAGGAAGCCAGAGGGGCCACTCGACGGAGCAAAACAGCCAGCCAACTGCAGACTCAGTCACGAGGCGCCGCACCGATCCACTACTGCCCAGCCCAGCCCAGGGCAGGCAGCTGCCTGCAAGCGAGTTCTCGAAACGACCACTTGTCCGGCGCGCTGGAAGCGCTGGCTTTTTCCACAGAAGTGGTTGATAGGCAGCAGCACGCGTGCAGAACCCACCTCCTTGAGCCCCAGCGCGCTGTACGGGCAGCTGACTTCGAAGATGCCGTTGAAGAAGCCGCTCCCGACTATTAATACGCCGTCACCGCCACTGAGGTTCCAAAACACCCGCAGGTGCCCGATAGCGGCGTTGGTCCGCCCCAACCACCGCCTTTTTCAGCAATCCGCCGCGCTAATGTACGCAAAGCCACTCCCTTGCTGACCGGTGGGCCGTTGAATATTTGGCGAAAGCCGTTTCTCGAAGCTGGCAGAGGCGCAGTGGCGAGAAACGCAAAACGGATGAGGCCCCGAGGCGTTCCTTCACTCCGTTTATCACCTGTAGGCAGCGCATACAATCACGTGGAGCGATCGCGAGGTGACATCCACGACCCCTCACGCGCAGTACGCCACATGATGCAACGAGTTTCGACACGGGGGGCAAAAGCGAACCAGTCTTTAGATGCGAGGGGTTTCTTCGCTCTAAATGGCAACTTGGATCCCGTCACGGACCCTCAAGGGCGGAACTCCATACAGAAGGGCGGTTAGGATCCGATAAAAGCGAAACGACCAGCTCAATTGACAATTTTGGCTCTTGCCGCTTCAGTGCTGGAGCAGACAAGAGTGACGAGACAGACATATCCCAGTCGGCCAGTCAGTCACCCTCTGAGCCAAGCCACCACCCCAGTCAGAGCAGGGCAAATCCCACGCAGCATCTCGTCTCTCCTCCATTCCTGACCGTCGCCTACCTCAAGATCGTGCGTCTCCATTACCAGAGGGTTCTTTCGCTGCACGAATCAGGCTCAGCCGCTCCAGCTTGATTGGGACCTTGCAGAGCGGACATGACGTGAATCCATCTTTCTCCATCTACAAACAACACGATAACGGCATAAAAGAGCTGTCAGTACATCGAGTACAGCTCCAACATCCATGCAGGTGTCTCAGACTCAAGGCACAAGTGTTCGTGTACCTTCTTCCAACACGTGCGACAGCAGATGTGACCACACTGAGGCGAGGCGAACGCTTTGCGGGTGATATCGTAGCAAACGACGCACTGTGGGTCCTTCACAACCGCTGCGATCTCGATGTGGCCGCGGTGGTGGGTCTTTCGTTTCTTGTGCTGAAGTCGCTCGAAAAACGTTGAAATTCCCGAGCCAGTGTGTTGCGTAGGTCCCGCTATACTCTCACTTTTGAGATCGACAGGCATTGCCACTTGAAGCCCATGTGCCGTGGCTGTCTCAACAAATCGGATACAGATGGCTCCACTGAGGACCTTGGGCATCAGGTCCAGCAGCTCTTTGCTGGACGGGTCTCGCAACAAGTCGCAGATAGCACTCAGTGCTGCATCAACATCCTCGCCACGATGCAGCTGGCGAATGAGTCCGTAGAGCTTCTGTACGTCCGGCGCTTCCAACACTTTCCTTGCTACGGCAGGGAAGACAGTCGCGAACATCTTCTCGCTTGCCTTCTCCGAGACATTGTCAACACCTTGACCAGCAGCAAATCGCTTCTTGGCTTGCTCCCACGAGTTCCCGCCTTCTTTACCAACAGTGGTAGCGCTGCTTGCAGTGGCTCCGGTGTTGTATGGTTTCGGCACTGAAAAGGAGCGTGAGATCGAAGACGTACTTTCGACCATAGCCAATTTAGAGGTAGATCCCAGAAGTGAGCCCAGCGACTGCTTTTGGCGAACCACTGCCTGGGTTTGAACTGGGATCGGCGAGCGCTCATTCTTCGGACGAGTTGCTGCAACACATCAACACCAACAATTAGTATCAATTGGCCGGCTCAACGAACTCCAGCTCGAAGACGTTGGAAAGTATTCCAGCACGAAGCACTCTATCACATCGATATACCTGTAGTCTCTGGTAGGTCAGGAGCGTGGCGAAGAAGCTCAGGGTTCACGTACGACTGGCCATCTCCAATTGCCATTTTCGCACTAGTAAATCCAGATGGTGCCAACTGCTGACTCAGCTCGTCGTAGTCCTTCTTAAAAGATGTGTTCGTGGACGTGGATAACGCTCGTTTCGATAGACCAATGCTTTTAGCTTGGAGTACAACCTTCTTCGATGCTGCTTCTGGCACAACTCTTGCCTTGTTGCTCTTGAAAAACCGCGTCAGACCAATGTGCGCCTCACCTACGAAAGAATGTACGCTTTTGTCAATCTTGTTGCGCGCGTAAAACATGACGAGAGAAAGAGATCATACCATAGCCTTTGCAAGTGTGACAGTAAGGCTGCAGCCACTTGGACAAGCACTTCTGCTGCTGCTGCAAGGCAAAGCGCTCATCCAGCATGATGATTGCACCATAGTCGTGGCGGTGGCGGATGACACGACCGATTGCTTGGTTCACCGCCCGGGATGCTTGCTGGATATACCAGTGGTTTCCCGTCAATTTCTAACCAAACAACAGGGTATAAACACACAGTTGAGGACTAGCCTCTCCGAAGTGCAACGTAAGGACAACTGAGACGCGTACCACTTCACCGGGAGCCACGGCAGCCTCATCGAGAATACTCTTTTTGAGGATAATCTTGGGATCTTTCGTGGGCGGAAAAGGAAGCCCGGTGATCACCACTGCACGCCCTTTATCGTTTGAAAAGTCGATTCCTTCGCTCACCTGGGGTAACCAGCACATAACCGCAAAGAGTACTTCGTTACTGAGCTTGGCACATGACACACAACGAATTTAAATGAAACCCCCTGGCGTACCTTTCCTCGACACACTGCAAAGAACACAGCACCCTTGGGGTTGTCTGTGATCGCCTCATGGTACTCGTCAACTACCGCCTTGAAGTCAACTCGACCCCGTGGCTCCACAAATGTTTGCTTCTGCTGGACGATTCGATCCCAAATGGACGAATTGGAGTCACCCACCGCGGGCTGCTGCCACCGCTGTATGCTCTCCTCCAAGATGGCGTACGACGGGAAGAAAACGAGCAGTCCATGAGGGACCAGCCGAGTGAAGTTCACAATCGTGTTGCCCAACTCCAACAGATAGGTGTCAGTGGATCGGAAGTTGTAGCTGGAGTTCAACCGCTTTCCAGTCACGCCAGTGCCCACAACGCCCACCCAAAGTTGATCCGAGTCGACCACGTGGTTGTTTTCCAAACGAACGGGGAAATCAATGCCCAACTCCTTGATCGTTGTGTCCAGTGGAGAGAGCGTTCCACTGCAAAGTGACAACGAAGAAAATGATAAACATGGGTAAGTTATTGGGAGCGATACTGCTGGACAGAGAGTCGAGGCAGGCAGAATCCAAGCTACGGACCTGGTCAAAATGACATTGTGCACTCTGTTGGTGCAGATCTCACGGAACGCCACTCCAGGGTGGAAGCACCAATAGTTGAACACTCGAGTTGTCGTCTTGCCCTTTCGAACAGCATTGAACAAGCGAGGAGTATTGGAGGAAGCCCTTCACCCAAAACACGTTTCATAAGGTCAGTCGAGGTTCGAATAATCGCTGTCATGATAAGAATGAGTCGTACCTCTCTCGGACTTCCTGGATGTGAACCCGATAATTCTTTGCCGACTGCACAACACACATAAACATGGTTAAATCGCGTCCACGAACATCTCTTCATGCTCGGCAGAGACGTACCTTGAGATGCTGCTCCTTGTTGCGGAAAATGGTGTCCAAGAAGGAAAGCATGGTGTCGAGCTTCGATGCAGCGCGCTGCGAATCGTTGCCTGCGTTCGCCACTTCGATAATCTCCTCAATCATGTTGAGAACCAGCGGACAGGTCTCAAAATTCACGTTGAACTGTTGGAAGAACTCGAAAATGTACTCTCCGGGCTGCCGCAAAAGGCACGGCACAATCAAGTTAGACATCAACTAATCAATGCCTGAAGCACACAACAACACTCATATCTATTGCGAACACTTGCTATCACATACCTTTGTGAATCCACCCGTTGACGACAGTGGGAAGGTATTGAGGCCCTTGTCGATCTCCAGTAGCAGAGCCTTCAGTGTTTGCGTAGACTGATAACAAAGAACAGAGTCAGTGACACTGTGAACACATCTAGATCGTGGGAGAATCCAGAGCTCTGCATCAATCGTACTTCAATCGTGAGGTTGCTACCCGCAGGGAGCATGACGCGGTTATCTGTCAGCGCGCGGATGAACTGGTCAACCTCTGAGATGCAGCCAGCAATATCGTTTGACGAGAGCGCGTAGGACGCGGCCTCACTTGCAATCGATTCCTAGCTCACACGAAGGCAACAGAAGTGCTTTAGTTAGTCCAGGCCTCCCTCGCATATTTGTACCCCTATTCCAAACCATACCACATTATGCGCCTCGTCGAAGATTAGGATGGAGTTTTCGATGGAAATGCCAATCGAGCGTCGAGCCAATGGGTCAATGAGGTAGTTGTACGGCACAAACACGATCTCAGCTTCCGGGAGCATGTGGCGTGTCAAGAAGAATGGGCAGACCTGCAGGGTAAACAAGCGCAGAGAATGTCAATGCCCGTTTCTTCATCCGTCCCAGATCATGCCTGCTGCAATACTATCCGCGTACCTTCTTGTCTTTCATGGTGGACACCAGCTCCTCAATGTCCATGATAGGCTGCGCAATCTTCGCTGACCGTCGGGAGATGGAGTCAAAACCGAGTTTGTACACACATCTGCAGATACAATAGCACACAATCCAGTCGGAAGTGAGACGCACAAGTACCACCACAGTGCAACGTACAGGCTAGACTGCCCACCGTTTATCCTTGACTGTAGAGCGACACGAGAGGTTCTGTCGTGTGCCCTTGAGCTGCGAGACCTTGTCGTTTACGCACAGATGCTCGCGAGAGCCTAGTACAGCCACCTGCGGGCGATACGACGTGTTCTTGAGCTCCTGCACCACCTGCTTCAGCTGCGAGTGAGTGCGCGACGAGTAGATAATGCGCGGGACCTGTGGTCCATCACTTTCGTCTTCTGATCCGCCTTGGTCATTGTAGCCTTCATAGCTCAGCGAGGAAGAGCCCCGCTTCGGCGCTGCGCCACCGACTTGCTTAAGCGTCTTCTGGAACTGCCGACGCCACGCCAACGTCGCGCACAGCAGACAGAGCGTCTACAGCACGAGCAGTGCAAACGGTAACCCATACGTCAATCAATTGTGCGCGCTTTTCGCCACATGTACCTGTACTTCGCGTCTGCTGTCGCTTTGACCGCCGCCAGAAGCACCAGAAAGAGCAAAAGCCTTCGAGCGGACACGTTGTGTTGGCTCACCTTGCCGGTGCCCGTGGGGCTCTCCAGAATGGCGTTCTGCTTGGAGGAGAGCGACAGGATGACCTTCTCCATGTACACTAGCTGCGAGTCGTACGGCTGGAACGGGAACTCCACAGGGACGCCGCATATCTGCAGCTTCACCACCATGACGCCGCTGCCAGTGCAATTCGCTCGACCGCGCTTCTCCAACTGCAAATGTTGGCGCCTGGCTGCTGCAACATCTCGGGCCAATCAGCGGCCTCGATTCTTCTTTTTGAAAAGATTAAGTAAACCGAAGGGAATATCAGCACCGTGGCTCCCTGCAGCCATCCGAGCAAGACATGGTGGTGGTCCTGGACGTGACCGGCGACGCAGTGGCCGCCGCGGCGGTCGCGCTGGGCACGACCCCTGCGCTAGGCGACGAGCGCTGTATCCTCTACTGCTTCGCTGTCGCCACGCGCCACCAATACGTGAAGGTCACGCACGGCGACGTGACAGCATTCGCTCGACTGCGGCCGGCCGCAGACGATGGCCAGCATGGCGAGCGCTCGACCGTCTCCTTTGGACTGTGGGAGGCTCTCCAGTTGAGCGATCCAGCGGAAACAACGGTCGTCAAGCTGCAGGTAGATGCAGACTTTGGCGACGAAGATCCGGTGGTTGCGTCGGCTGGCACGCGTGCGCGATGTGCATGCAAGTGCGGCGAGTTGGCCAGTGTGGAAGTGCGCTTCTTGACTCGCACGCGACCGCCCCGTGCGGTGGCTCGGGCGCTGCAACGCGTTGCCAGTAGCTTACTACGCGGCTCCGTTATGTGGAACGAACTGCGGTCGTCCGTGAGTTGGCTCAATTGCCGAGACAGCGTGCGTTTCGTGGGGATTTCATGGGATACCAAGGGCACAGGCTGCTGTCAGCACATTGGCGTCGTTAGTTCCAGTACGCGGATCGAGCTGCACTTCACGGATGACACGCGAATTAGCCGTGCGGTGTCTGCGAGCCAGAGCTTCCAGGATGTGGGTGTGTACGTGGCACAGATCGCACAAGAGCTCGGAGGCGTGGACGTTCACGCCAAGAAGCTGCTGCAAGCCATCTTGCATCGACTCAGCCCAGATTGCACAATCCCAACTAGTACGGAACCAAGCGTTGGTGCATTGGTCTGTGGTCTCCCGGGTGTGGGCAAGACTGCTCTGGTTCAAGTCATCTGCAAGAGTCTGGGCGTCACTACCATCTTCCTGAACGCAGCCGACGTCTTTCAGACGTTCCTGGGGCAGTCCGAGGAGTACTTGGTCAAGACTTTCGAGCGTGCTGTGCTGCAGTCCCCCAGTATCCTGGTGATCGACGGCATAGAAGCCATCGCTGGCTCTCGTCGCGCGCTGGCCAATTCGCAGAGCGCACTGGAGATCGGCGTTCTGGCGGCGCTCTTGTCATCCGTGGAGAAGCTCAAGGCGTCGACGCAACGTGTGTTTGTCTTAGGGACGACTACCCACCCGGAAGATGTGGACGCTGCTGTGCTCTCTAATGGGAGATTGGATCTGATTGTGAAGATTGATCCGCCAGCACAGCGAGAACGCCTCGAGGTGCTGGAAATCATGACACGCTCGTGGAGAACCGAGGAGCTGGATGCAGTCTTCCTGCGCCAACTGAGCGATAGCACGGGTGGCTTCGTCGGCGCTGATCTGCTGAGTCTTTGCCAGAAGGCACTGCAGCTCTGTTTGAACGACTCTGCCGCGTCCACAGCCACGTCCTCCAACCAGCCAGTAGTGTGTGCTCGCCATTTCGAGAAGGCTCTGGCGACGACGTACCCGTCCGTACTGCAGACCCACCACGTCTCGCACAAGCAGCATCAGTCTGACATCATCTCTATCCAGAAAGACTCGGAAACCGATGCTTTTGCTGGCGTGTATGGCATGGCCGATGCCATTGAGACGCTCAAGGTGTCGCTGCTAGAGCCACTGGAAGACTGCAGTCGGTTCTTGGCCTTCGGGACGACTCCACCCAAGGGTGTGCTACTTACGGGGCCACCTGGCTCCGGTAAGACGCACTTGACGCAAGCGATCGCTGAGGACGTGCGACGTCGTGGCCTGGCGTCTTTTGTATCGGTGCAATGCAGTGACTTGCTCACTAAGGTCGTGGGCGACACGGAGAAGGCGCTACGGGAGCTGTTCGCCACGGCGAGGGACGCTGCCCCTTGCGTGCTCTACTTCGACCAGATCGAGAGCATCGCACCGCCTCGTGGCTTCGACACGAGTACAGAACAGACCTTCGACCGCATGCTGAGTATGCTACTGGTCGAGATGGATGGCTTCAATACGAGTCGTGCCACACTACAGCGCAGTTTGACCAGCCGCGAGGCTCGCGCCGCCTTTCTCAAGCAGCACGTAGTGATCCTGGCCTCCACGACGGATAAGGAGCTGTTGGATCCAGCCATTCTCCGACCTGGACGCTTCGATGTGCACATCCACGTGGACTTCCCGGACGAGGACGCTCGGTGCGCTATTATCACTGACGCACTGCGCAAGATCCCCGTGAACTACTCGCAGGACGAGACGCTCGACTCGTCCGACGCGCTGGCCCGCTTCGTGGCGCGACACACTGGCGGCATGTCGGCGGGTGACGTCAGTGCAATCTTGCGCGAGGCGGCCATGGCCTCCATGCGTTCGGATCTGAGTGCAACCAGTGTAGCCATCCAGCACGTCAAGCGGGCGCTGACAGAGGCGACGTCATCATCGGCCGCAGCCGCAACCGCAATTGGCGCGACCCTCGGTTTGCGTCGGACTACCGGTAATACCGGCAGTACAAGATTTAGGAGAGACTACGGTACGAGCCGTCGCAGTGCTGCCATCGGCCAGCCAAGAAGAGCATCTGTGCGCAGCAATGCGAGGCGCCAGACGCCGCCCGACGCCGCCGCTCGGCGCTTCGCTGCATGAGCGCAACCGGTACAAGCAGCATCCGCCGGACTTCTTTGCTCTGGGAGAGCGCTACCCGTCCTTCCGTCAATAGTACGGCATTATCCCACGCTTTCGCCGTTTCATCTTGTGTGTGTGGAAATGTGACGAGTTGTCGTGCTCGTTGGTATCGACCCAGTCTGCGCAGTGTGGACACCGAGAGACGTCGCGCATCACTGCCATGGGACGACCCGTACGCTGTAAGGTACGTTCTACCGGCTTGTCACCGTCGCTTGGACTCTGTTACTGCTGCAGTTGCACTGACGGACGCTTTGGTGGATAGAGAGCTCACCAAGACGCTGCTGCTGCACGACTTTGGGCTGCAATGGGACATCCCCATCAATCGTTTGTGTCCCCCGGTGCGTGCACGGCTAACTTCACTCGACAACACATTGCTCAATTCTAGCTCTAACGCTCTTCATTCTGCGCATGGACGGTTGGGTTGGTGCTTGAAGCTGCCGAACCGACTCAACTATCTCCATTGGGTCGAGGATCTGCTGGGCCAAGCCGACGTCGACCACTTCTTTGGATCCAAACCCGATGCCGTGACCCAAGGCAGTGGAGAAGCAGTGGCACCATCTACGATTACCATCTCTGGCATCGACGTGGGGACGGGAGCCAACTGCATCTACGCACTGTTGGGTGCCGCCATGAACAAGTGGCAATTCATCGCGACGGAGATCAATAGCGAGTCGTACGCTTGCGCCCGTGAGAATGTGGCACGCAACAAGCTGCAGCAGCTCATCACAGTAAAACACACACACACCAGTCATTTGCTGCGCGAACCGCTGCAGGACGAGACGCCGGAGCGCCAGTTCCACTTTGTGATCTGCAACCCACCCTTCTTCGAGGATATGAGCGAGGCGGACACGAATCCGGACACGTGCTGCATGGGGAGCTCGAGCGAAATGGTCTGTCCTGGGGGCGAAGTGGCCTTCATCGGCAGTATGATCGAGGAGAGCGTGGAGCTGCGGGACCGCGTGTTGTGGTTCACGTCTTTGGTGGGCAGGAAAGCCAGTCTGCGCAAGCTTTTGGCGCTGCTGCGTTCCAAGCAGGTGACAAGCATGCGTACGACCGAGTTTTGCCAGGGACGCACCAAGCGCTGGGGAATTGCGTGGACGTTTGCATCTCACGTGGCACCAGACGCGTCGGTGCGTAGCTCCAGCTTACTGATTCGCGTTGGCAGGAGTGTGGGGGTGTAGATGCAGGCTCATGGTAGACATCGGGGCTGAGCTGTGTGGGGTTTGCTGGCTTGTGCATTCATTTGGCAGATGAAAGTACTGGGGAAGCGCAAAGAGGCCCATCGCAGACAAGATCTGAGTTTCCACGTACTGCGGCGGAGTCAAGAAGGTGCGGTGCGGCGTCTCTCCATTTCGCTTCTAGTTGGTCGCCCTCCGCTCTGACTAGTTCACCTTTTGACTGGCTGTTTGTAGATCCTGCAGGATGTGAGTCAATAGAAGAAGTTGCTGAGCGGATTCGCGAATACGTGGACAGCAAGACCGGTCTTGAGTTCTCTGCGGAAGTTGTCCAGTCATCTCAGCGCGATCAAGACAAGCACGAGTGGATGGAGTACTGCTTGCAACAACAGCCATCCAAAGACGGTGACAACTCAAGTGCCCAAGCTTTTAGTGGGCGGGTGGAGATCTCTAAGCGAGAAAGTGCGGCTGAAGGATATGAAGTGCTGATCAGCTTTGAAGACGGAGACCGCGCCGCGTTCTGGAAGAATGCAGAGGCACTGCAAGCCGCGACGGTGCGCACCAGTCGGCAATGGCGGAGAAAGATCCAGCGAGGTGCATATACCCAGTAGGTGGCAGCGTTTGCGCGCGACATGGCAACGGTGAATTGCGCTAAAGCTTAGTTGGCTTTGCTGTGTCGTTCGTATGACTTGTGAACTTGGCCACGCTATGAACCAAATCACGTACTTTGGCGCGGGCAAGCTTGCCATCCTTGCCAAGTTTGGTTTCCGAGTGCATCATATCTCAACGTACTCGTACAGGGCCTTCTTGAAGCGCCGCTGCTTCATTTGCATGCCCAAGAGCAAGAGACTCGCCCTCTTGCGAGGGTTTGCAGTGTTGATTGTCTTTGAGAATGGAAGTCGCACTGCACTCTTCGAAGCACTCAAAAGCGCAGCAAACCGCGGAGAAAGACACAGTGCGGTGCAAGCATTCAATTGCGTCGACTTGGGTCTGCCTTTTCATTTGGATGGGCTCATCGTCTGGACAGAACAACGTTTGCGGCTTTGGCCCACCGCGATCTCCATAGACCTTACATGTTGATCAAGAAGACGCCCATCTCATGGACAGTTTTGCGGATCTTGTCTTGGTCGTCCTCGGGCATCCAGTGCAGCGCCTCAATGTACTCGTGTAGAGCATCCTTGACGCGGCTGTGGTCCAAGTGCAGCTTGGCGAGGTTCACGCTTGCGAAGTGGCGCATGTCGTTGCGCGGAGCTGCTTTGGCACGCATGAAGAGCGTCTTGGCTTCGTCTTCATCGCCCTGGTTCAAGCGGATAAGACCCAGGTTGTTGTACGAATTACCGAAGGCGGGATCCATCTCGATGGCGCGCTCGCATTCGGCGACCGCCCTGCTCACCTCCTTGTCCACGTAGTACTGCCACCCGAGATAGGCGTGCGCGTCCGCCGTCTCAAACAACTTGAGCGATTCTTCGTAGTACGCCTTAATCAGTCGTTTTTTATCGTTCAAAGGCAACTCCTCGCTCGTGAACAGGTCGGCCGCACTTTGAACGAGCTCCAGAGCCCCGTTGAGAGCCTCGGCAGCTTCGGGAGAGGGCTGTCTGGCTTTCTCAGCCTCGTATTTCTCCTCAAACGTCACGACAAACGGCACCTCCGTGAACTGCAGAAGTTGGTGTTCTTCCTCGTCGCGGTACAGCATGTGCACACACTCCGAAGCCGTCTTGTTGATTGCGAGTGCTTCGTCCAGAGCCTCCCCCAGCTGCTCGGAAGCTTTAGGAGCGCGGAACTCGTCGCGAACGGCAGCCACACAGGACTCGTCCAAGGCGTAGAAGTCGCACCACTTTTCGCCACGGCGCCACTCCACCTCGCGCGGCAGCAACGCCTGATCAAGCACCGCAGCGCACATTCAGAACGTGGGGCTTAGCAACTTGAAGCGCTGGTAGCATCGCCGCTGGTGCGCCCTGGTAACACACGCAATGAAACCAGCATGGAAACCTCTCACCTTGAACTCCTTGCACGAGTCCAGCACCTTGGCGTTGCGCAGGAGCGAGCGGTACAGCGCCACGGCCAGCTTCTTTGATGGCATGGTGCTTGGGCTCTTTCTCCTGGAACATGAAGGTGAAGGTAGTTTCTATCTGAGTTCCACGGAGCGGCCTCTTTGACTTGAGTAAAAGATGCTGAGTATGTGTGGTACCAAGATTTTGCCTTTCGGAAAGCATGCATGAATCAAGTCAAAGAAACCTGCTCTTGAGCAACGTTCCCGTTTTTAAGAGCAGGTTTCTTCGACTTGATTAGCGTATTGTTTCAGGAACTCTAGGACAGCGTGAGACGAAGTCCGAGCAAGATGCTCGCTGGCCGCGCCGCGCTGCATGCGGTGCTGCGCACGCAGCGGTGTCTGGCTGGATGGCGCGCGCACACAGTACAGAAAGCCCCTGCTCCCCTGAGGATGCACAGCTCGCGCGCTTCGGCGTCTCGCGGTGTCCCGGTCGCCGCGGACACCCAAGAGCCGACGCTTCCCACGCCAAAGGTTCGTGGCCCGATTGCTCTGTATGTGGTGCACAACAGTCTGGTAGCGCAGCAGCTCGAGTTCCTGTCTTGAGAACTAACCACTTACACCTCGTGTTGTAGGCTTGCGGGTCTGGGGACCAGGCACTGCTCAAGTCTGTGGCCAGCGATCTGCGTGCGCTTCAGGTGGGGACCCGACCACGTGACGAAATCGTCTGCATCGAGAGTGGTTGAGCAGTCCTCATCCTTTGACGCACAATATGCTGTGCTACGTGGCTCTGTTCATTGGGAGGTAGACACTCTACCAGTCGCTTGTAAACAACGCAGCCGTCGTCCAGAACTTTGAGCGCTGCATGAACCAGATGTTGCAGTGCCACGATCGCCAGAGCCGCGTGTATGTCACTGGCATGGGCAAGTCCGGTGCGGTCGCTCAACGACTGGCATCCACGCTTTCTTCAGTCTCCATTAGCAGCCAGGTGGGCACACGCTGCTGTCTTTGGATGCAATTGCGTCATTTGCTGCAGCACTTTGGGTGAGTAGAGAACTAACGGCAATTGTGTTTGGGTCGGCTCTCCGCGCCTCTGGATATGCCTATTGTATGACTAGTGGATCCACGGCGGTGAATGGGTTCATGGCGAGCTTGGCGGTTTGAAGAAGGGTGATATGGTGCGTGCAGCCTCTAAAGGGAGAACACTCGAGTAGCTGAAGAATGCTGAACGGTAATTGTGTTGACGAGTCCACCAGGTGATCATGATTTCCAACAGCGGCCGAACCGCCGAGCTATTGCAGCTCCCAGAGCTGTTTCAAGGTGCTGGATGCTGCGTCTTGTCCATCGTGGGCGACAAAGACTCACCGCTGAGCCAGAAGAGTGATCTGGTACGAGGATGTGATTCATCTAGAGGCGTTTTAACTCGCGCTTTTCGTCCAAGCCGGGATGGAGGTCTACCATATCATCGTCTCAGCTCCAGACTAACCACACTGCGATTGAAACCGTGTGCTTGCCATGCTGTGTCCTTGGACAGACGCTTCTTGCAGTCGCGAAAGACGAGGCAGACTGCCCTGTCCCTTCGCGAAGTATCATCGTGCAGGTATGTGACCGCTCACACTTGCGGTCGTCCTTGTTTCCGCGTGCGAAGACGGCTCATGCATTACTGCGAGGCTATTCCAATTTTCGATGCTGACTGCCTGAGGATGCGCATGTAGGAGACCATATGCAATGCTATCGTGCAGCACTTGGTGGCAAGTTTGGCAGACGGCGGAGATCGACTGCGCCAGAGCCACCCCGGCGGTTCTATCGGCGCAAACTTTGCTAGCGACAGCAAAGCTCTGTGAGAACACCAACGTTCCGACACTCTGTCTTCCGCTCTCCTCAGGAACCTTGACTGGCGCATTGAAAACCTTTTTGCTAGCTATTTATATGCGACCAAAAGCTCTGGTCCGCTGGAATACGCAGCTGAATGCAAAGGAAGACGTGGGGAAGGACGTCAACCTCAATGCTCCAGACTATCGATCACGCTACAGCTTGACAATCGACGCGAGAAAAGTCCCCTGTCATGGCCGACTGCAAACGTGCAAACTCAGACTCCGGGGGTAAAAGCCACGATCTGTTCAAGCTGCTGCTCCCGACGGACAACCCGCGCGTGCTCAAGGGCAAGGCCCCGCTCTGGGAGAAGCATTTCAGACAGCATAAGCAGCAGCAGCTCGCGTCCACGGCGCCTATGCGTCCACAGCCCGGCCGAAAAGCGGGTGCGCCACCAACCTCTTCACTGGTTTCACCACGGCAGAAATGGGCTGGTGCCGATCCTCCTTTGAGCGCTAGACAGCCGCGTTCTCGACCACCACCGCCGGTTTCAGCATCTCTGGCGCGGGTCAAAAGTGCAGGCCCAGTTCGACCGCACTCTGCTGTCACTAGTGGATCATCCAGCAAGCACAACGGACGGCAACACTTGCGGCCTTCCAGTTCACCAGGGAATCGTCGAGCTGAGCCGGAACTCCGAGCCGTAAGTGAGTCACCGCACTCCACTCGTGCAAGTGAATCGGACCCGCAGTATCTGGTCCCCATCAATACTCATGCTCGAGAGCACATGGAGATCAAGGCGTGTCTGTTGGCGCACACCCACCACTTGGACGTGGACGAACTGCAGCGCATCCGCTCCAACAACCAGCTGGCGTTCAGCCGACTCAAAATGCAGCGCATTATCTCGCGTGGCGGAGCCTTTGACGATGGCAGTGCGCACGAGGATGCGAAGCGGAAAACGACGTTTCTGCTGCGGCACTTCTTCGCTCTGCACGACGCGTACGTCGTCTTGGGCGAAATTGCGGTTTCTTTCGCGCATCTACCCTCATGAAAGGGATTTATGTGCCTGACTGCTGTGATTCACCTTGACTTCTGTCTGCCTTTCCGTTTATTAGAGGTTCGCAGCCACAGAACCAGCTCCTGTACGACGTGGTTGAGGACTGGGCGTGCGGAGATCAGCCCACGTCTGACGAGATCTCAAACTTGTGGAGATCCATCGACAACCACATTGAGCGGTCGTGTACGTTGCCAATCTTCCCCCGAGGTGACTTGCGTTGCCTAGGTCATAACCCTCACATCTATTCAATTCGCTACTACACAACAGACCTGCTGCGACAGAAACTGGTGGTCAAAGGCGATCCGGACGAAGTATCGGTGGTAATTGCCCTGGACTGCCTCAAGAAACTCCCGGAGCGACTGCCTGAGTATCGGCGCGTGCTGGACGTCATCATTACCATACTGGAGTCTGGGCTCTGTATGGATAGCTTGACCCAAGCGCCTTCCATTTCTCCCGACGAATCATCCCGAGACTGCAGTCATCTCCTGGCCAAGCGGAAGCGTTTCTACTTTGAAGAGTACCGGACGTTGGTCGCTGTGGTCCACGACGCGGAAGTCCGACGAAGCGAACTGGCGACTTCTGCAGCGTTGAATCATGGAGAATGGCACACGACGAGCTCATCACTGCCATTGAGACTGCAGATTGAGAGACTTTTGGGTCAATTGGCGGACGATGAACCGCAAGACAAGGAAGAGATCTTCCGATTCTTCTTGCGCACAAACCAGGATATACTGTCGAGCCTGGCTTGCGACGAGGTGCTGCAGTATTTTCTCAGCCATGAGAACATCGAAACGAAGAACTCCTTCTATGCACTCCTGATGAAGAAACTCGGGGCTGCAGAACTTGCCCGACTTCTCAGCGAAATCTCCAAGGTGCGCTCGAAGGAGCTGGGGGTATTTCTTTTTGACAACCTAGATGCACTGGACACCGCACTCTTGCAAGCCCAAACGCCGACAAGTGCAACACAAGAGAATGAGCAACCCAGCCAAACCCTTTTCCAGCGACTCATCGACCGCCACCCAGCAGAGTTCACAACCATTCTGTGGCGCTCGCCATATTTGACCTCTCACATCTTCCAGGTACGTCTGCTGGGTAATCGTATTGGCACGTGCCTTTTGCTTTCCGACGAGTGATTTGAGCCGTCTTTGTCTTTTACCGTTCTGAGCAGGGATCCAGGGATCTCGTGGCTCGCGTGCTGGAGCAGAATGTCTATCGCATCTCGCAGGTTCTCGTGCAGCGCAGTGATGTGCTCCTTACCTTACTCAACCACACTCTCAAGGACAGCACGGTGAGCTCTCCCTAGATACCTGAAGGTGTTCTCTTGACTCAATAGCCAGATGGCTGGTCAACTGACTTTGCTGGAGTGCATTCTAGACCGTGATAGAGGAATTCCTACTCGGTCATCCCCGTGGACTTGCTGATCTCCTGCTCAACCGGGCCTCCTCTATTGCAGCCATCGTGAAATCCAAACCGTACATCCTCGCAGGTTTGTCTTAGCTCCCATTCATGAGTAGTTTAAAGTGCGAATCTCTTACGTTTGTACACTCCACTGATTTGCTCACTGTCATCGACTGTTGGTTTGCAGATCTGCTTCAGGCGTGCCGTCCGACGCTCACCAAGGTGTTAGCCTCAACTCCAGAGGTCCTAAGCTACGTGATCCGAACCACCCCACAGGCTTTACCGGAGGTCGTGCGAGAAGACCCCAATATCCTGCCTTCCGTCTTTTCGCTCGTTCCCCACTGTCTGGGAGATATGCTGGAGAAGCACCCAGAGTTCTTCGTGGATGTCGCGCACCGCAGACCGGCCCTTGTATCGCGATTGTTCGCGGACCACCCCGATTTGCTACTGGTAAGACTGGTCAACGCTTTGATCAGAGTATGACCACACATCTCACTTTTATGTACTGTGTGTGTTTGACTCGTTGTAGGAGCCACTGGAGTGTAACCCGGCGCTGTTCACCAACTTCTTGGTGTATCACCGCAAGTTGATTCCAGATCTGTCGGACCCGGACTTCGACCCCTCCATCTTCAAACTGCAGACGAAGAAGATGGCCGACAGTAGCGTGCAAACGGGCAGGACTCTCAACCGAGCACAGGGAAAGCTACGGATCTGCGAGAAACTGCGGCAGCAGCGCGAGGAGCTCTTGGAACATCTGAAGGAAGCAGGTAACAAGGAAACCACGCTCATACCCACACTCCCGGATGGACCAGCGGGAGAAACTGAGTCTGAAGTACGGAAACCGTGCTCGCGAGTGGCGGATTCGGTTCTGTCACCTGCTCAGGTCGTGAGCCAAATCGCTCGCATGTATCTGGCAAAGATCGCGGCTGACGCTCAAGATGACTTGGTCAACCGAAAGCGCCAAACCCTGGCAGAGTTTGTGCTGGTAAATTCACAAGCACAAGAGAGATGAACGCACTCTTTAGTGCCCGGACGACTGATTATCTTAGACACATCATTCACCCTTCTTGCGCTGTGCTGGCTTCTGTGATACAGGACACCTTTGTGCTCGATCTGGGCTTCAAGAAGCTGGCGCAGAAGAAGCTCCTGAACCTTTTGCTTGGTGCCAAGGAGGCGGCTGAGGCACCTGAAGCTGTGCGTATCAAGTGGTTTCGTCGCTTCATGAACGCGATCCCAGGCGATCGACCGCTACCTCGTACCGCACTCGACTTTTATCTGCTCGTCCTGCAGCGTCTCATCCCATCAGATGAGTTGCAGCTCCGTCTGGAAGAGGAGCCGTACGACTCTTGCCTCATTTCGCATGAGTCGCTGAAGACATTGGTGGACGATCCCCTGGTCAATCGACTCTTTGAAAGCAAGGAACAGCGGCAAAGAGTGCTGGCGCTGCAAAGTTCCGTTGACGCGGGCGGGGTCGCAACACAATCGAACGCTCGAGTGAGTGAAGCATCTTCAGCTCATGGGAAATTGGTGACTTTGGCGCGTCGGACGACCCCGTCAGCACCAGTTGTTCAGCTTGATGACCTGCTGGACGTCGTCATGAAGGTCTGGGTTCAACATCAGCAAAGGTATGGGATGGTTGCAGACTTTTGGTATCCATTCATCCTGCGTATAGAGACTTATTGCCTTGTGTTGTGTCGAATTGCAGAGTGAGGGAGGAGTGGGCAAAACTCTTCCTGCAGATCTCGGCCGAGGGCACTGGGGTCGCACATATCGACGGTACGTATCTTCTCAGCTGCACCAACTGCTCGAATGTACACGAACAGGCTCTCACAGACGAGTTCATCTTCATCTTGCTTCAGCGTTTGCTGCACTCGTGCGGTCCAAGCTCCCTTCAATCGAACCTCGCGCACTCATGAAGGTCTACCACTCGTGCGGCGAAGAGAATGAGATGGGAGACTTCGCGCTTCACTCGGTATGGGCCCTTGCCTTTATTCCTGCTGTCTTCACCGCCACACACACCCGACTCCAGCCGTTCTACGGCAGTACTGTCCACGGCAGCGTTGTATTTGTCAGCGCTTTTAACCTTTTGCTGTGAACTCATATCTTCGTTTCCAGGAGGACTTCACGCTGACCATGTGCATCCTGCAGGAGCAGCAGGCCTTGAGTCAGCACGCTTCTGCCTCCACCTCTGCACTAGATACGCATGACTGATGGGCGTCATCACTGTAGTCATCGTCACCCTCGATACTCGCGCTGTTCCATTCCACCCCGGGTGCCATGACAACCATCGAGATCCGCTAAAGTCTCCATCCAAGACCCAATTTACACTCCACTAGTTCCGTTGTCGCTCGTCGTAGCCTCTAGTTCCTGCTGCTTTTGCCCTTGCAACAGCGACGTGGAGCCTTCAGAAGCCACTACACACCCTCGCGAAATCACCTTGGCGCGATAATGGTATAATTTATCCCACGCACAACCTCTATCGGCGATTGTCTGCCGTGGGCTGCGGGAAGATTACCACCTGGCGGTTCTCCTGCAGCGCAATAGCCACCTCGTAGGCCGACGGCCGCTTCAGCGGGTCCACATGCAGCATCTGCTTGATGATGGCACCGATGAGCGGCGGGATGGTCACAAAATGGAGGCACAAAGGGCAAGACCGTGGGCTACAGGCCGCGTCGATGTGCGTGAACACCTCTCTCCGCCAATTTGTGTTGCTCTCCATGTATGTCGGGCCGAGTCGGAAGCCCCACAGTACGCACTTGACCAGCTACAACCACATAAACCCACAGAAGCCTTTAGTTGCACAACACGAGAGCCTTCTTAGCCTCAAGACCGCATCAAACACTTACAATGACTCCAGCAGCCCAAATGTCAGCCGCAGCGCCGTTGAATCCGGGTCTTGGCGGTGGGATTTTCTGGTGCGAGCGCACTTCGGGCGACACAAACAGCGGCTTGCACTTGATTGCGACCCCGCCAGCTCCCACCATGCCACGGTTATCCATGAACTGGCTGCTTCCCAAGTCAATGATGCGTGGGGTGAGTCGAGTATCGATGGCCACATTGTAGACGTCTAGATCCAGATGAGCCACACCCTGAGCATGGAGATACGTGAGTCCCCGTATGACCCCTTTGAAGATATCGATCCCCTCGCGCATCCAGTCGTGACCCGAGCCACGGTACACATACGAGATGCACTCAAGCTTGGTGGGGCCCTCGCCATGCTCAGCTACAAACTCCTCGAGCTGACGCATCATGAGGCGACGGATCTGTGCGTGTGCGTACGAGTGCAGACTGCCGTTGGCCACGAACTCTGTGGCCAAGTACTCGTTGTGCACGTCGCTGGCGTATTCCCAGCGCACCATGTAGTCGTTGGCTAGCGGTGCGTCCACGCCCGCCATCTGCAGCTGCGCCATGACGCGGATCTCATTCTCCACGTCGTCGCGCTGTTGCAGCACTTGCGAGCGGTCCATGACCTTGAGTGCCACGGGGATCTGCTGCTCTGTGGCCGCATCCACGCGGAAGTAGATGCCAGCCAGCACCACGCCGCAGCGACAGAGCGCCAACTGTCGGTCGCGTCGGCGCAGGGCGATCACGCCACGCTTTGAGTCCCAAGGCAGATAGACTGTCGGCACGCGCATGGAGTAAGGCGGTGCACGCTCGTGGATGGGCGCGTGCAGCACCTGTTCGTACGGCGGGTTGTTGCCGTACTTGGCGTACTGCGTCGACGCGTACCAAACGTCCATGGCGCCGAGGAGATGCACGCGCAAGCAGCAAGGCAGCGGCTCCGCTTGCTCCCTTCCGCCCTCTTCCTGCCTGCGAGAAAACACGAATGCGTGCCATGCGCCACGCTAGGGAGGATTCGGACGCTGGTAGGCTGAAATTCTGGGGAGGCGTCCCTTGTATCGAGCAGCAATTGGTAGTAAATGTGACGCGTATCCTCTTCTCTAAGTGAACCACCACACATCCCCAGCAGCAGCAGTCGAGCGAAATGAGCACCATGGCACTGCCGGCCGCTGCGGAAGGCTCCACGACGGCCGTGGATCTGCGGCGCGAGCTCCACGAACAAGAGCGCCAGATAGTGGAGGCCAAGCGCTTGGCGATGCTTGCGGAGCGGCGGCGTCTGCGACGGCGGGTGGCGCTGGAGCGCAAGGCAGCGTGCAGCGCCAGCGACGACATGCTCGGAGTGGCGGCGCAGGAGACATTGGAAGCCATCGCTTCTCGCCCAGGTGCGTGCTTGTGCATGGCCACGCAGTCCTTGAAGCGACACTAAGATTGCGGCACGCTTGTCATGCGCTTCTGCTCGTGAGTGTAGGCTTCTTACAGCAGCAGCTGGCCACGGAGTGCCAGCGGAGCCCGCTGTGGCGGTGGCACGTGCAGCTCAAGCTGCTGGTGGCTCAGGACGCGGCACAGCACGACGACGCGGCCGGAAGCGACCGCAATAGCGCTAATGCAGCACTCGCGGCCTTGGAGGCGGCGCTGGTGCGCGACCGACGTTGCTACGACGTGTCGTACAGGCGCGGTGCGCGCGTACAGGACGCGTGGGAGAACCTGGTAGATGGCGGCGCGCAGACGGCAGCCCAGACTCGAGAGCTCCTGTGCTTCTCCACGCGCGTGGACGGCACTGTCTGCCGCGTCACGTGCTTGAGCACGGGGCCGAAGCTCCTTTTCAGCTCGAGTCCACACGTGAAGAGCCTGCAGACGCAGTTCCAGTGCTGCGTTGAGGAAGATCGGCCAGTCCAGACCGCCATTGCGTTCATCTGGCGTTCGATGAAGTCGTAGTAGATCGAATACACAGCGACGCAATCGACTCCATCTTCGCAGAGAACCACATCGCCACCGCCCAAATCAAGAGCACGCGCACTGGATGCGAAGGACGAGTGAGTAGGAGACCATGACGAGCCATGTGTATTTCCCATTATGCTTCGCACCACCGCAATAGTCTGCTATCCGTGACTGCTTAAGCGGTCAGAAGGCAGGCGCCACCAGCAGCCTTGATCTTCTTCTCGGCCTCCTGGCTGAAGAACTTGGCCTTGACGATCACCGGCACCTCCGGCAGACGGCCCTTGCCCAGCACCTTGAAGTAGCCGGCCTTGGTGACGTCAATCACGGGGGCCTTGCCATCCTTGGACTTCTCGGCCTGCTCCTTGGTCTTCTCCGAGACCAGCGTCCAGAGACGCTCCACGTTCACCGCCGGGCAGTGCGTGCGGTTCTTGAGCAGGTGGAAGTGGCGCATACCGACCTTACCGAAGTAACCCGGGTGGAACTTGTCCATCAGGATACGGTGGTGGTGCTGGCCACCGGCGTTACCGCGACCACCCGGGTGCTTGCGGTGCTTGCCGATACGGCCGTGGCCGGCGGACACGTGGCCGCGTTTCTTGCGGTTCTTGGAAAAACGGGACGGCTGCACAGGCGAACAAGCGAACATAACACACGGCCTGTTATCCCCCACGCTCAAACTCACGCAGTCCAATCCCCCTCGCACTGGCGCGCAGCACCGCAAACCGCAGCAGTGACAGCAGCAGCAGCAAGAACAGCGACAGCGACAGCACAGCAGCAGCGGAGAAGGCGAGAGCACGCGCGCCGCGTTCGCCGTCCAACGCCCACGCCCTTCCTGCCGCCGCCACTTGCTCCCGCCACGCCGCAGCTCCACCCGCCCGCCCGCCCGACAGCGCCACGCAGACGCCCTCGCCATCTGCCCTGCTGCCCGCCATCAGCCCTGCCGCCCTGCTGGGCCCCTGCTGCGGCCCCAGCCAGCGCCAGCGCCGCAATCCCAAGCTCGCCTTACCATATTGACTTGGTGATAAGCGAATGCGAATGGAAACTCTCGCCTGCGCGCGCAATGGCCGGCGGCCGGCCAGACGGGGGAAATGAATGGCTCCTTGGCTCCGGCCAGTTCGGCATACAAACCCCAAGTGTAGCCGGCCGACCAACCAGCGGCGCCTTCGGGACGCGAAGGCCCAATCGGGTGGTGGGCTCTGGGGCCCTAACCGCGCGACTCCAGGCGGACCGGTTCACCTGAGGCTGGTGAACCGGTTCGGAGGAACGTACCGGTTTGTACCGGTGTGGCGGACGGGACGCGAAAAGGCGCGCGGAAGTGGCCGACGGCCGAAAATGGAGCCGCAGGGTGAGGATGCTGCCCTGTGGCCTGGCGCAGGCGACGCGGATGGCGGAACGCGGCCCAGGGAGCTGGGAGACCTCGAGGAAGAAGGAGCAGCGCCCGGGATACCCAGCGATGTACCTACCGACGCTATAGACCCCGGGGGTGACGCAGTGTGGGTGCGCAAATGGGACGACGCCACCAACTCGCTCTACTACTTCAACCTGCGCACGCAGGAGAGCTCCTGGGAGGCTCCGCGCGCGTACAAGTCCATCTTAGAGTCGGAACCTATCGGCCTAGATGACGGGGAGACTGATGCGCAAGTGACCACCGAGCAGCAGGAGAAGGACCCGAACAAAGAGGCCGCGAAGATCCAGAGCGTGTACCGCGGCTGCTCCACGCGCAACAAACTCAAAGGCGCACGGCACTGGGTCGAGCAGTATGACCCGTCAGCTGCACGCATGTACTACTACAATAGCGTCACGGGCAAGTCGCAATGGGAGAAACCCGCGGACTTCACGGAGGGCGTCCAGGACGACAAGACCGAAGGCGCCGTGAAGATCCAGAGCGCGTATCGGGCCAAACGCGCACGAAATCGCGTCAGACAGCTCGCAGAGGAGGAAGAACAAGAGGAAAGAGAAGAGCGAGAGAACGCAGAACAAGAGACACAGCGAAAGCAAGAAACGAAGCCGCTCACGCCTCCAGCAGTATGGAGCGAGTACTTTGACCCCCGCACTCAAAGATACTATTACCGCCATGCTATCACGGATGCCATCACGTGGGAGAAGCCTGAGAGCTTTAATCCAGCACGTATGGAGCGTGGACGACGTGACACGGCCGCGCTGTCTATCCAATGCGCTATCAGGAAGCGTCTGGCCTCCAACGACCTGGGCGCCAAGCGGGAAAGGCTTCACGAACTCACGGATGCTGGTGCCATGGAGGCCAAGCTGAACGAACTGAAGCGCGTGGTGGACGAGATTCAGGCCGAGATGCAAACCCGCTCGCTAGCTTCTCCAACGGAGGAGCAGCAGTTCCCACATTTGTTGGGGTTGACCACCGAATGGTCACAGTCTTTGCAGCAGCTCCGAGACAAGGTTCAGGCGCTGAGCTGCCGCGCAGACGATATACAACTGGCCGAGTGTCTTCCGGAGCGTATAGCACATGGTGAGCGGTTCCACAAGTCGCTGGGGGAGCTGAAAGGTGACTGCTTGGCGCTGCTGCGTAGTATTCTGCTCATGAACAGTTACTTTGTAGAGCTGGATGTGGCACGGATCAACACGGCCTGCGCCACGTTCGCCAAGTGGAAGTCGCACGAGCTCTGTGCGCTCGCGGACCCGCGGTTGATGCAGAGCCTCCAGATCAGCGACCTGAGCGAGCTGCTGGAGCGTGTAGAAGCGTTATTACGCGGTGCAATGGGACTCACGGACTTCTCCACTGGGACGACGTCGGCCGTAGGAAAGCGGTACGAAGATTGGCACGCATCGGTGGTGGCGGCATTGACCGGCGTTCACGATCTGGAGCAGCGTCTGACGCACAAGAGTCACTTACTGAGTGCTTATCGCGCTGCTGAGGACATGGAAAGGGAGATCTCGTTGATGAAGCAGGAGGAACTGCTGGTTTTGCAGCTTGCGCAGATGCAAAAGCGCCGTGTACACGAAGCGGAGAACCACGCGGCATTCCTTGCCGAATGCCAGAAGAACTGGAAGGCTGGTCTCGCCCAGCGTGAAGAAGACTTGCGTGTGCTTGCCGTTCAAGAGAATGCCGAGCGCCAAGAGAAGCTGATGCACCACGAGAGGATGCAAAAGTTCAAGCAGGAAGAGTTAGATCGGCTCCAGAGGTCCAAGTTGTCGATATGGGAGGCTGTTAAGGAGGGCCTCGCTGTAGAGGCCATTCGCGCGATGGTGTTTGCCGAGATGCAGAAAGCGCGACGGCTGGGATATGACTTTGTGGTGAAAACGGCTCGCTCAGACCACAATGAGACGCTGATCCAAATTGCGTGCTGGTGGGGTCACGAGGTATACTTTCGCAATCACTTTGAGTTGCATTAAAAGTAGGTGAAGGACAACCGTACTGACGCTAGTGCTATGGTATGTACAGCATCTGGTGCACTTCTTCCTCGAGGAGGGTGCAAATTTGCACGGCGTGGACAGCTACTGCAACCGCTTTTCGCTGCTGCACGACGCTGCTCGGAGAGGGCATTCGCACGTTGTAAGCACTAGGACAGCTCTGTTTCCCAGGCCCCTTTTCGATGGATACACTTCCTCACTGCGTACTTGTTGTCCACTAGATTCGTATTCTGATGGAGCGAGGGCTCCGGTGCGACGTATTGGACAGTGCTGGGGACACACCGATCCACTGGTATGCACTCGTGAACCTTTCTTCAATTGAGCTTGAGCTAGCGTTGCATGTCAGTGCAGCTACTGATGTATGGAACTCTTGTGTTTGGACGTGTGTGGAACTTCAGGGCTGCACGAAAGAGCCATTACGAAGCGGTGCTCACTCTTTTGGGCGTCTACGCTTCCCACCGAGACCAAGCGTTAGTTGAAGACGCTCTGAGGGCAGTTCGGCTCAAAAACTACCGCGGGAAAACACCGCAGACGCTTGCAAAGAGCGACCGCTTGCGCAACCTGCTCAAGGCCGCGGAGGAAGGACGACTACCTCACACTCGTCGCCCTCGCACTGGTGATTCCACTGCCAGCGGGAAATCTCGTCGGAAGACAGAATCTGTTCCCATGCGGAAATCGAGAGGCAGCTTCCTCACCGTCACCGATAAGCCAGCGGTCATGTTAGGCAGGACTACGAAGTACGGCTCGACGAACGCCCTTCCCATCTAGCTCGCGGCTTATATCGACACAGATCGCTTCGAAAGGTATGCAGGGCTCTCACATCACGCTCCCAAACCCACAAAAGCCCAAATCCGTCGCGATATCTTTTGCCCAAACGAGATATCCGTGCTTGATGCCATAATTATAAACTCCAGCGGTATGAGACGTTGGCAGCGAAGGTAGTGTGACGCGTTGTTGGAAAGACTGGTGTGGACGCTATTTCCGTCGAAGCGGGTGGGAAGCTCTTTGCAGCTTCGAGTTCGAAGTCACTGGGCTAGGAGGCTAGTTGTTGCCTCTGCATGTTGCGGCTGTTCATGGAGCTGGTTCTCTTCATCGGGGTAGACGAATATTCACACTTGAGCCACTTGTCAGCGTCTTGGCGCTGAAGTTTTGCAGGAAACCTGTGACGCGAGGACTGCTCCGCCACGATGATTTCGCCGTCGCCGCTGGAGAAGATGGATCAACTCATGTAAGATGTAGTTCCTAAACGACCAAACACTGCTTGTGGCAATGTCCTGACTTGTCACTATGCTGCATACAGAGCTGTATACTCTCAACGACTTAAACCGCTGGCTTTGCGGAGATTGAGCGTTGCAGGTAAGGCATCCAGGACTCTTCACCCATGACCCCGTCTCCTGTAGTCACAACTAACAGTCCAAACCGTCGCATTGCTGCTTGAACTGCCCAGAAATCCTGCGAGACGGTGCTGCCTTGGCAATCCTACAGGAAGAGCTCCCATCAGTGGATGAACTGCATATCTCCAAGCAGCACACAGCGAGCTTTAGGCGTCTTCTGAAGTTTTTGCATCTGCACGAACCAACGGGCTACGAAAGGGATGAAGAGCACAAACGCACGGCCGTGCGCTACCTCGCGCTTCGAACGATGCTACAAGAATGCAGAGACGTCAAGGTATTGGCAGGCTGGCTTATCACTTGCGGACTGCTAATTCGCAGGCTTGCGAGTTTATCCTTGCGTTCGATTGGTACCTGACAGTAAGCTAACAAGCGCGTATATCGTTCTATCTGATGCATTTTTGTCTGCAGATTTCTAACATCCAGGAAGCTTGTTTGGCCAAGTTGTTTCGCTGGTTCGAGGAAACAGAGGCAGATGCATTCGTACGTTGAGCTCTCGGACTCTAACTGGGCATGCACTCATTTGAGAAGTGAACTTACCGCAGGCGGATGCCTTTGTGCGACTACGTAGGCCTCCGTCGCAGCTTCAACGCCTATCCTCCCCCCGCGAATGGTACCGTGTGCACCACCTCTGATTAGTCTTTACTCCAGCACATGGATCACTCATATGATGTTTTTTGTTTCTTGACTGTAGTCTCCTAAGAAACCAACCATCGCCAGCGCGGAGCTAGGGAGAAGCTCAAGCGAGACAAACCTTCCCGCTGAAATGACTTCTAATTCGCTGACGGCAGGAGGCTCTATGGCTGAAAAACTGGAGGTATGTGGAGTTTCTGCGCGGGTTTGGCACTGCAGTCACTGGCATGTGAAGAGAGTGAGTTGGCAGCTGACGGAATGCTCTACCATCCCATTGATTAACCGACGCAGAAATACAAAATGCCGAATCTGCGGGCCTCGCATATCCGCCGAATCGCCGAGCTACGCTCTCGAGGCGCCGACATCTCAGAAGAGGTGTGTCTGGACGCGCTCTATGTAAGGTGTGATCTGGGACAAGAGCTTTACAAACGTTACGGTGTTGGTGCTATTCATGCTTCTTAGGTTCCACCGGTCGAAGAGGAGAATAACCATCACAAAGTCACTTCACAAAGGCCCACAGATGTCCAAGCAGAAGCACAGAGGCAGTTGGTTGATGCCACATTCAATCTCTATCGACCGGAGACCAGTGCAGAGGTTTGCAACGCTCCCCTGACTTTGAGACTCGAATCTCGCTGCTGTCCTGCTAAAATTTAACTTCTTTGTCCCAATGTTTGCGGTTTTGTTGGAATATACAAGCGAGAGATGAACCTGCTGTGGCTCAGTCGACGCAAAGAAGAGGAAGTCAAACGTAGGAAGGAGTTGGAGGTACAACAGCAAGTGCATCGGTGGGGAATGGACCGCAGTCGAGACGAATCGGAGTACTTGAGGAAGCGTGAGTCCACGAAATTGGTCGCAGGGCTAGAACACATGCTACAAGAAGAGGTGAATCCGGGCCAACCCTTCATTTGGGGCAATGGAAGCGTCAGTCGACCTGATTTGACTGGGATCAAGGCCCGGTCAAAGCACCCCACAGAACAGCAGGCATCGTCAGCTGCTATAAAGACGGACCAAGCAACAACCGGGAGTCTGAATCCACCGAAACAGGCACGACAAGACACTGCAGTGACACGCAAACCACTGACTGCGAGTGGTTCGGAGGGAACGAACGGAGCTCATCTCGTGATGAGAAGTAAGAAGCCTTCAGGGGTCTCAACGGGAGGTGGGATGCATTTTCGAAATGAGCTACCAGCGAACTACGTCCCGCCAGGCCACGTCAGTACAGCGCCATCGGGTTTCAAAGATCGACGTGGCTCCCGTCTCGCAATGAATTCCTCGGTGCCTGTGGGCAAACAATTCTCGGAGACTTTCAGCAGCTCGAAACAAGATGCCTTGGATGACTCGTCCAGTGAGAGTGACGGCGAAAGTGGCCGAGAAACCGGCCAAAGAGGGAAGCACGAGAATGCTCGAGGGTATGAAGGCAGCCCTGGACAGCACGGCATGAGGTTCCAGGCCTACCACGTGCCGTATTACTATACAGAAGAAGCTCCAGAGCAGCGCACGGTCACACCAGTAGCCACGAATGCAGCGTCGTCACAGAAGGTACGTCCTGCTGGAATCCTACGCGAGCGACTAACTAGGAAGAACTTCACACTGTTTGACCCATTTTTCTGGTGTTGTGGTGACAGCTTCCCCCGAGAGGCACCATCCCGGTGCAGCCTCTGCCGGCGGATCCGGAGTTCCGACGCTTCCATGAAGCCGCTTCATTGCGTCGCACAATCGCGATCACCCCCGAAACCGTGACTGGAACGGGAATCGTGCGAAAAGTACGTATCCTTGTGTTGTCCTCCCCTTGTTCTGCATGCGAATGGAACGATTTTGTCTGCTATGTGGCTGACCCAAGTCGATTTCTGTGTTCCTGCAGAGATCAAACAGCGTGCTAACCGGTGCTATTCCATCGGAGGCAGACAGGGACTCCGTTGCATCACGCGCACCGCCAGAGAGAGCAGCTGCGGGTGCTTCACGAGTTCTTAAAGGCTCAGGAAATACACGCGGTCGCGGAAAAAGTCGAACTGCTGGAGTTGGCTTACCTCGAGGCAGCACCGTGGGGACGTTTGGAGTCGCCTCAACTAGCGATTTGCGGCAGCAGCAGATGGAAGAGATGGAGAAGATCCGCCGGCTGTTTGAGGAGAACCACCTGACATTTTCACCCCAGGCCTTCGAACGCGGCTTGTTCGTCCCGGAAGACAAACCGCTACTGGAAAGCATCTATAACCTGCCGCTGGCCGGCTCTCGGCTGGTTGCAAACCCGCTCGCCCGCAAGACCAAGTCTGGCAAGACGAAGAAGAAAGGTGGCGCCAAGAAGAAGAAAAAGAAGAAGAAAGACAAAAAGGGTACCAAGGGGCCCAAGACGCCCAAAGGCTCGCGACCATCGTCAAGGACAAAGTGAGGAGCGTCCGCTCGGAAGTTGATTTCGATATAGTTGAAACTCCGTCCTTGATTTCTTCTCCCAGCTCCAGGCGGATTCACTAGGACTCAGTAATGCAGTAGACGTTTTTTCGGCAGCTCTTTTCCGTTGACAGTTGCAGACATTTATGGCGAGTTGTGTCTGCAAGAACTTGACCAAGTCACCCAAGGAGTTCTCGGTCGTCCTCAAAAGCTCGGATTGGGCATCCACACTAGCAGTAGACACGACCGTGGTTCCAGTACTTTGACTAATCACAAGAGGCGTACTCTCGCCAGTCAAACTGTCTAGAACAGCGTGCTGCTTTGGCGAAGTCGCAGCCAGTTGACCGCCCTCCAATGACGGATTATTGGCACCAGTTGCATCGTTCTAACACTTACTGTCGGTTCTTTCGGCGGGGCTTTCAACGCTTGTAGCCCCACCACTGCCCAACGATGCGGACGTCTCTAACAATGGAGCAGCATGTGACTCGCTCTGGAGACATTGCTTCAGCTGTGGTAGCTCGCGTATCTGTCGATGCATCACCGCGTGCTGCTCCAGGCCAATCACCAGATCCCTTTCCCCATTCTATACGACCAAGATCAAATCAGACCGGCAAGAGAAGCAGGGCGCACCATTCCACCTGCGCCCCAGCGCTTCTTCTCGACTTGGACGTGGCTTGCGACTCCAGGTATTTGGTTGGAGCTGTGACACCACCATTGCCATTGAGCTGCGCTTGCGCAGCCTCGTCCACGACCACATCCCGCTCTGACTCTGCCTCTGCTTCGCTCGTCCACCCGCAAATACATCTCGTACGCACCACCATCGTCCATGCTGTGTGCTGCCGGGAACTCCTCATGACCATCATCCGCGCGTCGTTTCGCGTCCCATTTGATTCACTGAACCCTCAGATCTGAGACTCAGAGCAGCAACTCGTGGTCATCAAGTCAATATTGGCCAAAAGCATGTGCTCAAATATCAGAGAGTGATTGGGATTGGCTATAATTGGGATAACTCCCTGCTTCAGGAGCCACGTACGCCCGATATCAATCAGCTCGGACGAGGAGGCCGAGGAAGATGGAAGAGCCCGCGCCCGCGCCCGCGCCTGGCGTTGATGGGCTGGAGGAGGAGAACACGCGCCTGCAGGAGGCGCTGCGTGTGCTACAAGAGCGCTACGATCGCCTGGATGCCTCGACAGCCCAGAAGATTCAGGAGCTCACGGATGAGGTGGAGCTGCTAGCCGAGGCAAACCGCCTGCTAATGGACAAGCAAGAGGAGATGGAAGCTGCCGTCGCCACAACAGCCACAGAGGATCCTATGCAGATGATGCAGGTGCCAGATGAGCTGTTGTTGCCTGGTCCCGCCGTGCAGATGCAGGAGGCGGCTGCTATGGACGAGGTGCATGCCTTTGGGAACCTGCTGTGTGTGAGCGCGCACGCGTCACGACCGGAGCTTGTCATCACGGGAGGCGTTGACAAACAGATTTGCGCGCACGACTGGAAACTCAACCGCACGCTTTGTGCAGCTCAGTGCAGCGCGCCGGTTCTAGCACTGGCGTTTAACCCGCGGCCAGAGTTCGCCAACTTCTTTGTCGCGGCCAGCATGGACGCCAAGCACGCGCTTTACCGACTCAAGGCAGGGGAAGATGCCACCTGGGAGATGCATAGGGTGTGTGATTTTCACGACCACACGCGCCAAGGAACGCTCAAAGTGGCGTGGAGCGCCTCGGGGACGTTGTTCGCCACTGGATCAAGCGACAAATCGGTGAACATTTACCGGTGTGCGAACCTGAACATTGAAGGCAGCGAGCAGTGCGAGAAGATCAAGTCTTTTTACTTCAACGGTACAGTAGAGGCCATTGTGTTTGTGCCTACATTGTCGACATCCTCGAATGATGAAGCTAGTGCGGAGCTGGAGGGGAAGGAGAACAGCGCGGAGTTGCTGGTAGTCGCGGTGCGCGACGACTGCTACGTTCACTACGTGGACTGCATGAGCTTCGAGAAAGAGCGAGTCAACATGAATCAGGACGGGATCGAGCATGTGTCGTATAACATCATGGATCTGCGCCTCTCTCCGTGCGGGAAGTACCTTTTGGCAGCCACAGACGCCAGCCGCCACTTCATCTTCGCGGTCCGTAGCTCTGAGCAGATCCGTGTAACCATTTTCACTGCGCTTGTGCCTTCTCCCTGGACTAACTTAATTCTTCTAAACGTCGTGCTCGTGTGTATGCTTGCATTTTAGATCAAGCGGAACGTGCCACTGCGCAATTTCTACGGCCACAAGGCCGGCCCGTACAGCCAGCCGCGGGTGGCCTGGCACCCATCGGAGAAATATGTGCTCTCCAATACCGAGGACAATGGCACCGTCTTTATCTGGAGCGTCGCATCGGAGCGCGTGGTCGAGACGGTGGACGCACATGACGCTCTGGTGAGAGACCTCGAATGCCCTCCCGCCGCTGAGTTCCCGGTGGAGCCGCCACGACTAGCAACCGTGTCTTACGACAAGCGCCTGAAACTCTGGGACTTGCCGGTGGTGAAATCAGGAGTTGAATTCTGAGAAAAAGCGAGCTAAAGCTCTGTTAGATGAGGACCTTCTACGTGGAACTAAGCTCAGCGAACACGCTTTTGAGGTCCTGGATTTCCTGCAGCATCGCAAGCGTTGTGGCTTCCCAACGGTCCAGCTTTGCCTGAATGACGCTAATGACACCTGCATCTTTGCTCCGCAGGTCTCGTCGCATTGATTCCACGTCGACTGTCTGTTCCAGTGGCGATTGAATTTGTTGCCTACTGGATGCTCCTCCGTCCCCAGTAGGGATTCGCTTGCGGTTGCTAGCAAGGCTTCCTGAGAGTGCGCGCGCTTCAACCCCAGGAGTTGTTGATTGCTGCTGTATGGGGGATGACGGCCGTTGCTGCGTGGAGGAAGTAGCTAACCTTTCCGAGCCGCCACCAATGCTGCTGGTCTTCTCGACAGATGAAGCCCCGGTACGTGGACGAACACGGCCATATTCCACGCCGGTATCTGCATGAAGCAATGCCATGGTGAATAGAGGAACCTTATCAATCGCGAGATGCGTACCAGCCAAAGAACTCTGAGCCTTGATGCCGGGGACTGACCTTTCTTATTGCGTGGTGCTGCACCATCCGTGACCTTCTTGGCAACCGTGTCGGCACGACAACTCTTGTTGTGGATGGCAAGTCGACCCTCAGCGAACGTGCGTCCGCAAAACTCACACGATTCCATACCGTGAACGTTGAAGGCTTCTTGAGCCGCACGATTGAGTGCCTCGACCTCATCCCGAGACATTCCTCGGGAGCTACCACCACTTTCCTCACCTCCGCCGGTGTCTCCAAGAACAGGAGGGGTCTTCGGAACCGGGCGACGCTCGTTCATGGGCTTTAACTCTTCCTGCACAAATACATAATACAATGTATGCAGACAAAACCGTGAACACCGACCTCCGGTGGCTAAGAAGCAGCCATCCATCCTTGGTGTCAAGCAATGCAGAAACTTACCTGCTGAATCCAGAGCTTTTTGCACTGCTTCAAGTGGATCTCAAAGGAAGAGAGACCATATTGGCGCCCGCACACGTGGCAAACTCGTGTGACTGGACCTGCTTTCAGTCCTGCACAAGCGACAAAAGCAAATAAAGCAAGTGGTCTTGTCTGCCTTGTTCATTCCAGTTGCTTCTGCTGAAGGTAAAGGCGAAGCGCTTGCTCGTGGCTTTACCTGGCGCCATCTCGGACGCGCAGGCGGTTAAGAATGCTCAATGAGCAGAGATCAGACGTATTCTCTCTTAGCAGGACTGACGATGACACTGATGTCGTTTCTCGAAATGGATGGAACCGACCCAGGCCGTTTCTCTTGAATTGCTGCTAAATTTCGACCAGGCTAAAAGAGAGGATAATCCCAGATGTCTTCGTCAACATCTTCGTTATCACCTGGATCGGTGAGACCGAGTTTCCCACCCGACTTGTTGATTCCAGCTCGGATTGATCGCCATTCGAGGTGTTCGTGCCGGCTACCCGCTTCGAACAGCCATAGCATTCGCTTCAGTGGGGCATGTTTCTCCAGTGAAGCGTAGTGCCTCAGTGTGGACAGGCCAGTTGCCGCCTTCTCGTCGGAAAGTATTGCTGCGTCTTGTACCACGCGTTTATCATATAGTTGCTTGAGCTCGCTCTCACTCAGCCTTTCCAGCTTCTCCACAAAATTCGTTCGCTGCGACTCTGATAGCGTCGGGAAGGCCGCCAACCGCTTGGTATCCTGGAGTTTCGCACAGACCAAAGTTCAAACCATGAGAACCTGCGCACTTCAGCCAGATAGATTCGCCCTAAGACTCAGGGAAACCCACCGCACGACTCACCGTCCGCACGGCCCTCAACAGCGAGTTTACAGCCAATAGATCTCGAATCTTCACCGCGAATTTCTCATGTTTTGACCCGGGATTCACGCGCACTTCCGTGATATGGTGATTGACCGATACGCACTTTGCAAGACCTCTGTAGCCTTGCGAGCGCACCTCTGGGTTGTCTCGAACACTACGACAACACACCAAGAAGTGCATGCCTTGGTCAATAACTCATATTCTCCAAAACCTGACAATGCTGGACGGACGTTAACGCACTCGAATGTTCGGAGAGTATTGTTGAATTTCCGCAGCACGGACGCAATTTCGCGCGTGCCCTCGCAGCCAAATCGACAGCCAGATAATCTGGAGCGACGCAAAGTACACACAGCGCTTGTCAGCTCCGAAAAATACTGGTTGAACAGCGAATGACGCAAAAGGCGACGCACTGGAGGGATAAGAGTGAGGAATTCTTTTTGAGACCCTCAGCAAGGAGCACAACCCCAGCATCGGCCAACGGGTTTTGCGAGAGGTTCAGGACCTCCAGTGTGCAGTTCACAGTCAGCATCTGAGCAATGTAAGTAGAGCTGAGATAGTCCAAATGGTTCCCCGACAAGCTATAAACTCGATAGCAGCAGACAAAAATGCAGCATCAACGAGTGTACACACACGCATTGTCAGTTAGTCAAACCTCACGATAGCACCATAACAGGACAATGGCATCTGGCTTTTGCAGGCAAATCGTGCAAGGTTGGGCATACTTGAGCTCACGAAGCTTTTTCGCCTGCCACAATACGTTGCAAAACGACTCTACCCCGTACACGCGTTTTTCTTCGGTGCTATTGTGTGCGAGCTTGTTGCGACTCAAGTTGAGGCGCTCCAGTGACAGAAAGTCCTGGATTGCATTTGAGAGCGCCACAAGACCGTCGGAGCGAAGGTTGACCGCACCGAGACTGCAACCAGCCAGCAAGAAACGACCGCAAACATCCGTGAGCAACACTCTCAAACGTCTCCTTGACGCACGCATTGGCACGAAAAAGGCAGGCCCAGGCCTCGTACTTGAGTTCTTTGAGCTGGTGACAACACTTGAGCCCCTGGAAGATGATGTCGATCCCGTGGAAGATGTTCATCTTCGGTCCCGTTAGACAGTTCCCAGACAAATCCAACTGCTGGATCTTGGTACGCTCACGTTCTACCAGAATGCCGATCGCAGCGGCGTCCAGATGGTTGTAGCTTTGGCTGGCGAGAACCACCTTCCCATCGGAAGCGACATCGTCCCGCATTCGGCCAACGAGGATTGGCTGTTGAGAGAACTGCAGAGTCTGCAGTGTTGCATTAACCGCCTGCGCTACGGCAACAGCTGCGGGAATGCCTAGAGGTGTCTTGTCCAGCCGCAGTGCTACCAACTTGCACGTCTTCGAGCGCAAGTAGGGCGCCAGTAACTCGGCAAAGTTGTCGAATATGGTAAAGCTCGACAAATCGAGAGTGGTCTCCCCGCCACTAGCCACATCGCGCACGCGCTGTACGATAATCTCACCCTGCGAGCTCTTGAAGTTACCGCGCTTATGCAGTGCTTTGACCTCGAAGAGCAGCTTCTGGTACGGATCTGTGATCGTGTGCCGCATCTCTGCTTCCAGCAGTGCATCTAGCTGTTGAGGCGACGATGACTCGCTAGCGGCCTCTCGCTGCAGACCCTCGGCGGCGCGAGGGTCGACTGACTCCTGTCGTAGCAAGTCGCAGCCAGGTGAGCCTCGCACCTTGATCTTCGCGTGGGGGGCCATTGCGACAGACATGTTCATGCGAAGACAGCGAGCTACAGGCACGAATGGGCAACGCACATAGTGACGCCGAACGTCGGGAGGGAAGGAACTGTGCGCCCCCTGCTAAAAATAATTGGGTTTAAAAGGTCAGATCCTGAATTTGCACGAAGCTGACCCCGCGATCCAGGTCAAAAGGTCAAATCCTCACATCCTAAAAGGTCGTCTCGTGCACGCGAATGGCAGAAAGCAGCTACAGGCTCGATGACCAGCGCGTCAGAGGCCCAGGCAGCGCCAGTGAGACGCAGCAAGAGGGAAAGATGGCAGACGCGCGCTGCCCCACGTGGCTGTTTCTTGTATGGACTCTGATGCTGGCGTTGGTAGCCACAGCCTGCAGACGCGTGGCCGCGATGGAGGCGGTTCCGCGAGCAGCCGACATTACAATGATGGTGAACGCTGACTCACCCAAGGAAGTTCGTCTAGAAGCCAATTTGGCTATCCCAGACGGCGGTGAGTTAGTGCTGAGTGTTGAGGTGCCACACGAGAGCATCAACGTGCGAAGTATGGGCCCCGCAAAAGTGGCACGCGTGTTCTCGGACCATGAGGACGGGACGTTCGGCGTGGGGGAGACTATCAACGTATTTGTGCAGTTCACGAGTGCCGTACAGGTGACTGGGAGTGACACGCCGTGGTTGCTGCTGCGCACAGGCTGTCACGAGTCGACGTGCCACGTCCGAGAGATCCAGCGATTGCGCTGCCGCGCGACAAAAGGCAAGTTTGCCGTCACGTTCGGGGATCAGTTTGCGAGCAACATTCCTTGGAACGCAAGCACGAAGGTGCTGGCCGGCTATCTCAGGCAGATGACACAGATTGACGACGTTATTGTGGAATACCACATCGACGAAGATCGCGCGTGCACATTCTTCGGGAATAACATCACGATCACCTTCGAATCCATGAACATTTTCGGTGACGACGGCGACCTACCTGAGCTCACGGCGGACGCGAACAATCTTGTAGGAGATGGTGTTGTGTTGGAACACGTTCACGTCATTTATGAGCCCACATTAACGCCAAACGCCTGGGAGCTTCAGAAAGGTGTGCGCAGACCCGATAGGCGTGCCGAGTTTGTGGGGCAAGCTGACCCGCAAACGCTCCAGTTCACCTACACTGTTCAGATTGGCGATAACACGAGCCGACTCGAGTACGCCAACAGTGATTCCCTCGCGATTTCGCTTCGCACAGGTGACGCCCACATTGCAAACGCCGATGATGCCCAGGTGAAAGTGAACCCGACATTGCCACCGCCAGGTTTTGCTGGCGATTGGGAACGTGGGATCGGCAGCAGTCTGTCAGCCAACAACGCAATCGAAGTTAATGTCGCTCCACCTTTCATCACCGGCGTTACCTCTCCGCACGCGGACGGAACGTTTGGCATCGGGGAAGAGATCTTGGTGCACGTTTATTTTTCTCAGCCTATTGTGGTATCTGGACTGCCAACTATTGTGCTGGAAACCGGCGCAGTAGACCGTATTCTTCCCTTTGTTCAAGTGGTACAGCCTGAGGGAATCATTGCTGAGTTCCGGTACATCATTCAGTCTAAGGATACGTCACCGGATCTTACGTATGTGGGCAGGGATTCATTCCAGCTGAACGGAGGATGGGTGAAAAGAAGGGCAACGACGCCCACAACGGACGCAAATCTTACGCTTCCTGCAAATGGCGAGTCGGGAAGCATGTCTGTGAACAAGAATATCGTCGTGGACACATCTGACCCGCAGATCATGAGTGTGTCCACGACAGATGAAGATGGAACGTACACAGCGGGGGACGTGATTCCCATTGTGGTCACATTTGACGTACCAGTGGTTGTTTCGGGCACGCCGACGCTGATGATGAGCACTGGAACGGTTGACTTGTTTCCAGGAGAGTTTGTGCAGGAGGCGCCCACTCTGGCTTCAGCTAACACGATTGTATTTCCGTCAGTGAATCATGGGTTGGCAACGGCAGCAAGCGCAGGTTTGCAGTTTGAAATTGATGGCCAGATCTTGACGGTCGCCTCCGTCAACGGAGACAGAGTAACCATGGCAGAGGCTTACACATCTACTGTAGTAGATCCGACAAATATTGGAGGCCCGACGATCTCAATCAATACCCCGGGGTATCGACCAGCTAGCTATGCCAGTGGAAGCGGGACAACAGCACTTGTATTCGAGTACACTGTCCAGGTGGGAGACATTTCCGCTGACTTGGATTACACTTCTACGACTGCACTCAAGGTGGGGACCGGCTCCATTAAAAGACTCTCCACAACTCCATTTACAGACGCAGATTTGACGCTTGTGAATCCTGGCGTCATGGGCAGTCTCAGCTTCGATGCCACCATAGTGATCAATACTGACGCACCACTAGTGACCGGAGTAAACGCGATTTCTCGCGACGGGGTCTACAAAGCCAAAGACGATATTGTATTTGAGGTAGTTTTTGACTTGCCCGTGGTGGTATCGCTCACAGCTTCGGTCCTCACGAACGTTGCTACAGCGGGGACTGAGCGATACGCCGTGTATTCAGAAGGAAGCGGAACAACGTCGTTGAAGTTTGTCTTTCCAATCATTGAATTGGATGAGGCGGCAGTCTTTGATTACAGGGACACATTGTCGCTACGAGCGACGTACGGTTCAGTATCGGGATGGATTCGAAGGAAATCTGCATCTCCCATGCTCCCTGCTGTTCTGGAGCTTCCAGCATTGGGTCTGTCGTCCAAGGGAATTTCAATCCAGCAAACGTGTGAGGTCATACTAAATGTGACCGCGTCACACGAAGATGGGACGTACGGCGTGGGTGAAGTCATCAGTTTTCAAGTACAATATTCTGCGGCCGTCGATGTAGACACATCGGCTGGTGTTCCAGCTATAGATATGACGACGGGAAACCAAGCTCTGTATACATCTGGAACAGGGACTGACACACTGACTTTCCGCTACGTCATCCAAGCGCCAGACATTGCAGGGCGACTAGTTTACCGCGATTATCTCTCACTCAAGCTGAATGGTGGTACTGTGAAAGCAACAGCGGACGCCTCACTTGCATCGACAATCCTCCCATTACCTGAGCTAAGCAGTTTAGGCTTGGTGAGCGCTATTTTCGTGCAAACTTCTCCCACTACTGTTCAGGCAGTCACCACACGAACACAGGATGGCATACTTACGGTTGGAGATACAATAGTTGTGGCTGTGGAGTTCGGCTACCCGGTGGAAGTTACACCGCTGTCAGCTGGTGCTGGTACGCCGGCGCTGCTATTACACGTTGGAGTGAGTACTGGAGTGTGGTCGGTATTCGTTTCAAGTGAAGACGAGAAGGTGTACTTCTCGTATAAGGTGGGTGAACGGGAATCCACAATCAAGTTAGCATACTCCAGCAGAGTGGCCCTGAAATGTGTTGGGGGTAGTGGGTTGAACCAGAATGCTGTGCAAAATGCGCAGTCTCCTAGAGCCGCCGTGCTGGAATCGCGCTTGTTCATCAGCTGGGTGGAAATGTCTTCAGATACAGGTGCCAAGCAGATTCGAGTTAAATCGTTTGACCTCCTGGAGTTTCCACCGCTGCACAGCTTCGAAGATGGGGGTGCAGAGTCGTCTATTGTCAACTTTGATGCAAGTTTGGACGCTAGTACTCCTTGCCTGACGGTTTTCGCTGGAAGACTGTATTTGGTCTGGCAAGAAGTGAGCGCTGATACCAACAACCCGACCCAAATACGCGCAGCTGTTCTAAAAGCTACTGCCAGTACAGGTGCCTCGGCACAATGGGCATTTGTAGACAAACAACCTGCAGTGTCCCCAGGTATAAACAAACTCGCCACCGAAAATGCTGTGGCCCCCCACGCAATATCCCACAACTCAAAACTGTACGTCGCCTGGAACGAGAACGCGGCTGGGATCGCTCAAACCCGTGTTGCTGTGTACAATGGTGTGGACGGGACGCCTTCCTGGACATTTGTCGATGGCAACCAAAACACACGTGGGCTGAATTATGACGCCTCAAAATCGGCGAAGAATGTTCAACTCTGTTCATGCGCTTCTTCTAGCAGCTCGACACGGCTGCTGTATGCGGTATGGGAAGAACTAGCTACCGGTACCAACATTCCTCAAGTTCGTGTGGCAGTCCAAACGGGGACGGACGCGTCTCCGCTTTGGAAGTTTGTTGATGGGAATGATGCGACGGGAATCAATTTCGATGTGCTAATGACAGCAGCTTTACCGTCAATTGTGTGTCTTGGGGGCAGCAGTATTGTTGTAGCTTGGCATGAAACTACTGCCGCCGCCGGGTCAGCGGTTCTTCTGAAGAAATTCAACGGCAATCTGGTTTCCCCATCGTGGACGAAAATCGACGGTGGGAGTGGTTTGAACTATGATAAATCTCAAAATGCTCAGAATGTACGGTTGTCCGTTCAAGTGCAAGGAGGTGCTGAAAGCCTGTATGCTATCTGGGACGAAGTGGAAAGGGTGAGTACGGTGACCCAAATTCGTATGGCACACCTCACAACTATCAATGGTGCATCTGTGTGGAAATTTCTGGATGGCGGAGAGAGACGATCGACGATCAATGATGATGCCACCCATGCCGCTTCGCAACCAACATTGGCAGTTGGTCAATTTGCGGACGAAACCTTCGCTATCTGGCAAGAAGCGCACTCCAACGGTAATACTCACGTGCGGGCCAGCGTTTTAGGTCCGGTTGTCTGGGAGTGGCAATCTATCTGTGCCGCATGCATTCTCCGAAAATCTACCTTGTCTGAAACGCCGGCCAATTTATTGCTTCCAGATGTGAATGGTCCTGGAGCACTTGACTTCGCACACTCAATCAGAATCGAGACATCTGCTCCAGAAGTTGAAGACGTGTCGATGGCCGGGGAAGTGGCATCTTCAATCAGTTCTGCCACTACGGTGCAAACGATTGACGTCTTCAACACCGGAAGCATTACCCAGGGAGAGTACAAGTTAATCTACGGACATCTGCTGGAAACCCCTTGCATCGCTTGGAACGCTCCCGCCTCAGGTGTCGGATCCGTTGAAGCTGCTTTGGAATCTATTCCGACTTTAGCACTAGATGTCTCGGTGGTTGAAGATACCAGCGCATTTCATGACGGACGCCGATACACAGTTACGTTTGTCTATCCTACGACAGGTTTGCAGCCGCTGCAAGTGAAGATGGAGGCCGATGGAGCGTGTCGAAAGTTTGTTTGTCTGGCGGATGCTCTACTGCCATGCAGTTCTAATCTGGTGCAAATCAATCAGAATGCAGATGTCAGGTCTCGCTCGGGGGTCATAGATGTGGCGGTGAGGTTCTCGTTTCCAGTCAGTGTGCAGACAGGAACCCCCCAATTGACTTTGGAAAGCGGGGCAACGGACCATAACGCGCTCTACACTACTCGAAGTGCGCTGCAGGAGTTTGATGTCGGTGTGGAAAGTGCAAGTCCAGTACTCAGAGGATCCTTCAAGTTATCATATGGTGATTTTAGTAGCGGTGCGGGAATGGGGACTATCAGCACAACAGAATGCATCGGGCTTCCTCCAAATGACGATGACGGCGCACAGGAGATGAAAGCAAAGCTCGAAGGGATTGCAGCCATAAACACAATTGGAATCCACTCAGTGTCTCGCCACAAGTTAGGGCACGGGTACCGGTTTGTGGTGGAGTTCCGCAATAGCGGCAATATGCTTGACTTGGTGGCAGCTGATTCTTCAGTTTGTTCAGCAGTTGCGGGGCGCACACAAACCATCGATATCAGTGCCGACTCGGCTATTCTCACCGGAGAAATTAAAGTCAACTTGGGGGAAGCCACTAGCGCGTGCATTCCGTGGGATCTCCGCGCAAAAGGAGCTACTGCCTCGATGGAAGCTTCCCTGAGTGGTATCACGAGTGACCGCACAATCCCGTTGCAAGTCGTGAAAGACCCCACTGCCTACCCGTTTGGCGCGAGGTACTACGTCAGTTTCCTCATGCTAGACGATGCAATGCAACCCCTTATTGTATCTAGTGATCCGGGTTGTGCGGCGTTTACTTGCGATAACGGCAGTGGCGGGGCAACAACTTGCAACAATCTTGTGGTGGCCGCAAATTATGACTTCAGGGTTTCTCGTGCTGCATCCAAAACCATTTCTTTTCAGTATATTGTGCAACCAAGCGACAATATCAACTCACTCACCGTCAAGGATGCGACGTCATTGACGGGCTCTATCATTCGATCGTCAATGAACCCAACGGTGGCCGCATCACTGACGCTGCCTAAACCATCAGATGCTTTGCTGTCGTCACCAGAAAGGAGGTCTGTCTCCATCGTCAGCCTCACCACGATCCCTGCGATTTTACGTGTGTACTCTACCACATTGGACGATACATACACTGCTGGTGATATAATTCTCGTGTTCGTAGCATTCTCTGAAAACGTGGAAGTTGAAGGTGTGCCCATTCTGGAGCTGGATTCAAATGGCGAGGCCTTCTACGTGTCTGGTGGTGGAACGAATGAGTTGGAATTTTACTACCAAGTTGGAAGAGGTGAGGCGTCGAGTGATTTGAACTATGCGTCCGTAGCAGCACTGAGAACGTTCACCTCCCCCGAGTCACGGATTCGATGTGCGGCATGCTTCGGATCGTCAGTTGACGCGGACATAACGCTTCCAGCTTTGGCGAGCGTATCAAGCCTTGCCGCAAACAATGATCTAGTCATTGATACAGCAACACCCTCCATCGTTCAGGTTACATCAAGCCGGCCCGATATTGCGACTGGAGAAGCAGGGTATGGTGTGGGCGATATCGTGGATGTAGTTGTGGAGTTCTCTACCGATGTAGCTGTGTCTGGGATACCTTCTCTAGCTCTCAGTACTGGAGGAACAGCATTTTTCACTTACGAAGGATATCGCCAGCTGATTGATGTTGGAGTCGATGCAGTTGTGCCTGTGACGTCTGGTCAGTTCTCCATCACGTACAACGGCGAACGATCTGGATGCATCGACTTCGATGACGCTGACAGCAGCGACACGACATCCCTCAAGTCGCGACTGCTTGAGTTTGATGCAATTGCTCGAATAGGCGTCTTGTCCGTCACTTTGACTAGAAAGAAGAACGGCAATCGGTTCGTAATTCTCTTTGATTCGACTCAAGTCGTTGATGTCCCTTCAGCCATTGGGTTAGCGCAATCAGATGTGTGCGCCCCTCTCCTGCCGATGGCGACAGCACCAGAGTTCATGGTTTCCCGAAGCACGGACCAATACGTGGTGTTCCATTACCTCATTGGTGAAGGCGAAACAACGGGAAAACTCAATTTCATGGGCACAACAGTAATAGTGCCAGCGGGAGAAGCCTCTATCATGCGCCGAGCGGGGTCGCCTACGATTGATGCGTCTATTGCCTTACCATCTACACTAAGCCCACAGAGCCTCGCTAACACCAAAGTCTTAAAAATCGATGGATCTCCCGTGGTTATTCTTGACGTAGTGTCGGATTCGGGCGCAGGAACCTATGGAGTTGGGTTCCCATCGACGGCAAGTCCACCGTCGGTGGCACCGGGCGAAATCCTTTTCCACCTGGTTTTCTCGCGTGGCGTATCGGTGATTGGGTCCCCTACTGTGGAGCTAGCCACGGGTTCGCTACGACCTAGCGGTGAGTTCATCCCCAACCGCTTTGCGACCTTTGCTGGGCAGCCCCAGGCTGACCATGTCGCCTTCCTATACCATATTCAAGAAGAGGACTTTAGCGCCAACTTGGAATTTGCAAGCCTTAATGTACTCGACGGCGCAGCGATTTACGTCGTGTCTTCATCCATGGTGTCACTAGCCCGAACGCTTTTGCCGAGGCTCACCATTTCAGCTAGTTCCGTGTTAGAAGTAGATGCGTACTCGGTTCCCACAACAGTGAAACTGGCTTCAACGCACGATGACGGCGTATACGGTGCAGGGGAGCAGATCGAGATTCTGGTGACATTCTCGAAGGAGGTGATCTTGATGACAGGGCTGAACCGGGACCAGGACTGGCATGCGCGTTACCCAGTTGCTTTGGAGTTTCAGGATCGAATTTACGTGATGTGGACGGAGCGTGACGATATGCATGCCCCAACGCAGAGTTTCCTCTATATGCGCGTCTTTTCAAGTGACACGCTAGATGTCGTGGAGACAGCCTCCACATCTGCGATGAACAGGGTTCCAGCCACATTCATCGAAAAGGTGTCCATGACTGTTTGGATCGACAGGATTTACGCTGCCTGGGACGAAGGTGGGTTAATATATTGTGCCGTCTTCGAGGGCCTTGAGGCGGCATTGCCGTGGACACTGATTCCGAATATGGGCGCAAATAAGGACAAAGCGATGGCTGCCAGCGACCCCGTGCTGATCGTCTATAATCTGGAGCTTGTGCTTGTGTGGAGAGAGCTGTCACTACCAAGTGGCGGTTCTGCCCTGGTGGGCCAGATTCGAGTGGCGGTTCGAAATGAAGACCTGGATGCTCCTTTGTGGATTTTCCACGACGGCAACCAACCCAGCTCGGGAATCAACAAGAACCCACTTATGGATGCAGACGACCCCACAGCTGAGGTATATCGTGGCCGACTCTACTTAACCTGGACTGAGATGAACGACAATGGAGCGTATGAAATTGTGATAGCAAGACGCAATATTCAGACCCGAGACTTCTCGACGTGGACGTACTTGCAAGCTCTTCCATCTACCTACCCGGAATATGACTTCCTATCTTCGTACAGACCACAACTAGTCGTTCGGCGAAAAGGAGTGGAGGACATGGCTCTGCTGATTTCGTGGTATCGCGATACCGTGACGAGTAATGTGAGCGAGATCATCACAGGCCAGGTGCTGGACTTGGATTGGGAGGCATCTATCACGGGTAGCATCCCGCAAACTATCAGCGCTGCAGAATCGAACACCAGTGTGAGTGATACGTTAAAGCCCAACACAAAAGGTCAACAGTTTGTAACCTGCGGAGACACTCTCTATTCGTCTTGGTTGGAACTGGCTGGAGTTGGTGACGCGACGACCGAAGACGGAGCACACGCTTTGAAGCTTGCAACACTACCGACAGGCTCAGACGTGTACACTGGCTGGACGCAGGCGGCTAACCAGAGTATTCTGAATCATAACCCAGAGTTTGACGTAGTGGATTCCTTTCTCATTTGCTCGTCCCAAACGTCGACACAGCCTGTGGCTGGGGTTGTTTGGACTGAATACGATGGAAATGCAATGAAATTGCGCTTTCGTCATCATAATATTGTCCCTAGGACACCTGGAATGCTTGCCCCGACCTACGGAGAGGTCACGGCTGGTGCTCCGATATTGATGCTGGCAACGCAATCTACCCCGGAAGGTTTCGCTGCATGTATTGACAAGAGTGGACTCATCTCGTACACGCTCACATTTGTGTATGTTGTCCAGCCTGGAGAATCATCACCAGATTTGGAAATTCTGGGCAGTGACGCCTTTAAATTGAACGGTGCCGCTGTGCGCGACCACCTTGGCCAACCGCCAGACTTCACACTCTTCCCAGCCTCAACAGATCTCCGTAGTCTTGGTTACAACAACGAGCTGACCATTAACACCGTCCCACCGACGGTAGCTTCAGTGACGTCAACACTACCTTCTGGAGAATACGGCGTTGGGGAGTATTTCGTGATCCAAGTTGTTTTTACGGATCCAGTGATCGTTATCGAGGGCGAGGTCTCGAGTGTCCCAACGTTGATGCTTCGGTCAGATGAGCTCCATCCCTTGACCAGCATGCAGGGTTCAGCCACGTATTTCGGAGGGTCAGGCTCTAAAGTGCTCCTGTTTGAGTACACGTCTAGCCAGCAAGATTACTGTGAAAAACTGGAATACCTTGACTCAACGTCACTACTACTGAACGGAGAGGGTTGGGCGATCAAGCGGAATGCTACACGGCCCACAACAGATGCCGTACTGACTCTGCCGCCGCCGAAATCGCAGAACTCTCTCAGCGGAACACGTGCCATCGCCATCAAGCCTACAAGCCCCAGTGTTATCAGCGTAACCTCATCAGTAGCAGATGGGATCTACTATCCTGGAGATACCATTGTAATCGACGTGGTCTTCTCGCTGCGCGTTGTCGTGTTTGGATCCCCAGTACTTTTGCTTGACACAGGCGCTGAGCCTTCTCGAGCCTTCCTCGCCGGAGGCAATGAGACAACAACTCTGTCGTTTCGTCACGACATTATCGAAGGTGAGTCGAGTGCTCACCTTGACGTGGTCGACGACCGCAGTGGCAACGAGCAAGTGCATTTTGTGATGTCGCTCGAATTGGCGGGATACTCCGAGATCAAACGGGCCTCGGCGAATCCATATACTCCGGCAACTATCGCCTTACCGGCGCCGGGCCTTGCGGGCTCACTCTCAGCCAACAAGAACTTTGCAATTGATTCCACACCGCCTGCTGTTGTTGATATTCGCTCATCAGTTGCGGATGGCACTTACGACGTCGGGGAGGAAATTGACATCCTAGTGGAGTTCTCACACAAGGTGGCAGTGATCGGCACTCCCCAGCTTATGCTGAATGTTCCGGGTCGGTCACAACGAACGGCGATGTACATTGATGGTTCCGAATCTAACGTTTTACGATTCTTGTATATCCCGGAAGAAGGAGATAATTCACTGAATGTCGCCCTGGATATCAAAGACGAGAAGGCTTTCATTTTACGACCACTTCTCGGAGGCAGGGAAATGCTGCAGACACCTGCACAGGTGCTTTGCCTCTCAGCAAAGCCAGTCCTAGACGCAAACCTCACAATGCCAGTACCAGGCGTAGCGGTGCGTGCGGATGCCGTTCTCAGCCTTGTGGGTAACAACCGAAAAATATTTGTCCGCACGGATGGCTTCCGAGTCCAAAGCTTAGCAGCTGACGTTCCGGACGATATCTATTCACCTGGTCAACGAATCGTAATTTCAGTAGCGTTTACGGGAACCACAGTCGTGCAAGGTTCACCGCGAATCAAGCTCAACTCGAACGAGTTGACGGCGTCATATGCAAAATACATCGGTGGTACCAGCACTCCACAGCTGCAGTTTGAGTATATTGTGGCGACTGGAGACAGCTGTTTGACACTTGATGCGGCGACCACAAGTGCATTGGAGCTCAACGGCGGGGTCATATCGGATGCTGAAGGTATATACTCCCCACTACGACTCGGACTCCCATCGCTACCAAGAAGCCTGTCATACAGCTGCAATATTGGGATCTCGTCGGAGCCACCTACGGTAGAGCGTATCTACAGCACAAATATTGATGGGGAATATGGTGTCGGGGACCACGTGCTCATTGCCGTGCATTTTTCAAGGAAAGTTGCGATTGAGACACCGTCGGTCGCGCCAATTCCGACACTTTCACTTCAATTCGATACAGGAACTCGCTCGGCCACCTACGATTCGGGCGACGAAACGGATACCCTTCTGTTCCAGGTTCAAGTCGCCAATGGGGATTCCTCCAACCGATTGGAGTACGCTGATTCTAACGCGCTTGTTGGAACAATCTTCGCGCTGGCTACGACACTCACAACATTAGCTGACCTAGAGCTACCTCTCCCCGGCGAGACTGGGAGTTTATCGGACTCCTCAGCTATCGCAGTTATATCGACGCCTCCAACGGTGGAGGGAGTCAGCGCGGTTGATCGCGATGGAACATATGGTTTGTTCGCTGAAATCCGTATACGAGTACGCTTTTCATTTCCTGTTGTTGTCAGCACAGCGACCTCACCACTCTCATCGTGCGTCCTGAAACTTTCTGTGGGCGACATCAAACGCCGGAGAGCTGTTTACACTGGCGGATCTGCTACCAACACGCTAGAGTTTGTGTACACGGTTGAAGCAGGGGATCGGTCGGCTCGCTTGGATTACACTGATTCGAGCGGTTTGACTTGCGATGTTCTTCAAGCCACGGATGTTCCTACGCTTTTGGCTTTGAATATGCTGGCTGTCCCGGGAGCAGTTGGGAGTCTAGGGCACACTTCCTCGCTTCGCATCGATGCCACTGCGCCTCGAATCGTGTCCGTATCGTCGCAAACGACCAACGGCGTCTATGGTGCTGGACAGGCCATCGATATATCCGTGGTCTTTTCAGAAGCTGTGCTTGTCCCAGTTGATGGTACACCTCGCTTACGGCTCGCTATTGCATCTAATGCAGCAGTAAATGCACTGCTGGACACTACTGGAGAGTTGTTCGCCTCGTATGTCGAGGGCTCGGGGACATCAGTGCTGACACTAACGTATATCGTTCGTGAGGGGGACATGGCGTTGCCGCTGGATTACGCAGGCATTGACGCCTTCTCGATGAACCCACCGGAGACGCAACTGGCCGCGGCGGTGAGTGGGCAGAGCGATTATCGATTCGCAACATTGCGCCTCCCTGTTCCCGGAGCCACTGGCAGCTTGAGCAATAACCGAGACATCCACATCGACACGTTGAAGCCTCCGCGCGTACTCAGTGTCGGCACCCTCATGCCGAACGGGATCTATACTGCAGGTGACACGCTCACTCTGTCTTTGAAGTTCACCACGCCCGTCGTCGTAGGAGGCGCGGCCCCCACACTGCTTCTCGACACAGGAAATCCCGAATCATCTAGTGTCGACAAGCAAGCTGTCTATGTAGCAGGTTCTGGGACCTCAGAACTGCTATTTGAATACGTTATCCAGGAGGGAGACCGCACCGGACGCCTCGAGTACAGGCGCTGTCCATCATCGGAGAGACGTACGCCAGAGCGGCGCGAGTGGGACAAGTACGTCATTTGCTCAAAGTCCGCAAACGCGTTGCAGTTGGGAGAACCCGACGGGACTATCAAGCGCATGTCTACGTTTCCTGTTACCGACGCGGTGCTAGACCTTCCTGAAGTGAGCGCATGGTCTAAAGTGCGCTATGAGACGGCGTACAACGAGATCACCTACGTCAATCAAGTGGAGCCCGCAACAGATATCCCAGCAGCGGAACGAACCGTCGTACCAGAATTGGTGAATGAGTTCTCAGTGACACACCAGCTCAGATCGATCAATATTTACAGCAACGGCGTACCTGATCACGCCACTGCACTTCTGGAACGCGTAGAGGAGCAACGGTACTTCATCGAACTGCAACGATTTCCAGAACAGCAAAGCAACCCACTAGAGTTATCAATGACACCGGATGCGTTCGCAGGCATCTTTCTCAATGGCATTCTCTTCAAGGTTGGCGGAGAAAGCAGTATGCTTGAAGACACCTGTGGTGGCGCAGTTGACGCGGACAGTCGATATTTCTACGTCGGACTGCCGGTCTGCTACCTTGAAAAGATTCATGAGCCACGTGAAGCTGCGCCGAGCGAGCCCTTTGTGCAATCACAACCTCGTCCGCCATCCATTATCGTAGCGTATGCACTTGACGGGTTCCCAGTCTACGGCTTCTATGACGAAGACGGGAACCTTCCCAGTGATCTCGACGAGTGCCATGGACGTGTGCGGCGTGATGGTCAGTATGCTTACCACCTTGTGCCACCGACGCCGTCCTCCGCATCACCGTTCATGGCCTGTTTGAAAGGCATCGACGCCGTCTCGACACCGTCTCAACTCACGGCCTTCCGATACCCTGCAGACGTCGCGGCTGTGGAAGGGTTGTCACTTTCAATGCTGAGTCGGTTTGATGGCCTGGTTATCGACGGGAACCCGGAAACATCGCATGCTGCAGCATGGCTAAACCCGGAGGGTGTATCGGTGGTGTACACGTCTACCAGTGTAATCGTGCGCAGCACGGGCGTACCAGCTGCTGGCAGTGCCTACGGGCCGTTTCCAAATGCGTACAACCGCTTCTCTGTCTTCGAGCAGGACTATGTCTTTCGATTTCCACGCCATCCCGAGATCAGTGCGTCGTCCACAGCACTCCCACTGGACACACCAATTGGAGTGATGTTGAATGGCGTGCCGTTCTTTGCTAGTGATTCTTCTATCTACGGCGGCAATGTGTTCGACAGCGCTAATTCTGCCTATGTGTTGCTGGACAAGTGCAATGGTCTAGTTGACGCTGGAGGTGACTATCGTTACTACGCTTCACCGGACTGTCTCCTTGACGAGCTTAGTGGTGGAGCTGGCGCTGGTGAGCCATCACCATTGATTGGCTTTGCGTTCGACGGGTTCCCTTTGTACGGGCCTTACGACGAAGACGGAGAATTGCCGGGTGATCTCGATACTTGCAATGGCCGTGTGGGTGACGACGGCACGTATAGATACCACGTGACGCAAGGTGCACCTTTCCTTCTCGGATGCTTTCGCGGTGACCCTGCAACTGTAGTCAACCCAATCGATATGGCAGGAAACCTGTATCGAAGTCTTAGCTATGCGCATGCTCTGGGTGTCAACACAGACACGCCGCGAGTTGCACATATTTTCACCAACAAGCGGCCGGGCGCATATGTGACCGGAGAGAGCATTGATATAGTGGTTGAGTGGTCCGCACCCGTTGCTGTTGATACGACGAACGGACTGCCATCGCTTGCCATCCAAAACTCGTCGCGCACCGCCGTATATGATATCTCAAGCAGTTCTGCGACGCGTTCAAGATTCATTTTTATGGTGACCAGCGACGATGCTAACCTCGCTGAGCTATCCTACGACGCTCGAATACCTATCCAGCTCAATGGAGCAAGTATCACGCGACTCGCTGCGACACCAGTTCTGGCTGCAGACCTAGCGCTTTTACCCTTTGCTTTTGATGATCCCAATCTGGTGCGCACCGGCAGTGCGGGACTTGCATCCAAATTTCAACTCGTGCGTGACCTGCGTGTGGAGCTACGGGGGTTGTATCACCCGCGGGCGACGGATCTACGGGGACAACTTTTTCACGGTCGGAGGCAGAGCACCATTTTTGATACTGGCTGTTGCAGCCCTCGAGATACCTTCGGAGTTCCTGATGTGCCCGATGTGCTCATTAACCGTGCGCAGATCGGATCCGAGCTGCGGAACCCCACCAGTGGCGTCGGGTGGGATTATAGCTTCAGTGATTTCGACTCGTCGCAAAATTTAGCGCTAGCCGGGGGCGCTATGGCGCTCCAGAGCTCAACCAGTGGCACGTGTACCGCGTACAACGCTATTGACGGGAAGATTCGGGGAGCTAGTGTTGCAAAGCAATCGGTAGCACGCACACACCCTTCATCCAGCGAGGAGGAGTCTGCGTGGTGGGAGCTGCGATTGCTTGAGAACCAAGAAATCGGTACTGTGCGTGTGTGGCTCCCCGAGAAAGAGCCCGAACTACCTGCACTCGTGCTAGTATTACGTGTAGATTCGAGCGACGGTGCATCAGCGGTGACCGGCAATTTCACATTGATCTTCACTGTGCCTGATGGACAACGGAAAATTAGCACAGATCCCATCAGCTTCAACGCCGTGGCAATGATTGTCGATGAGAATCCTCGGATCGAAACGCATGGTATTGGCCTCGGCGAGTCGGTGCAAGCAAAGCTAGCGGCGCTGGGAGACCTTATCCCTCAAACGTTCGTCACACGAGATCCGCGGGACGCTTTAGACTCTGCGCATGGAGCATTCACGTGGCACATTACCTTCCTGGATAACCCTCGTGCTGCCAGTGGTACGCAGGGCGTAGTTGCACCCGTGCTCACAGTCGGAGAGAACTCGATTTGCGACGGCACGGGTGTTGTCGAGCTGACGATACCGCCCCCCGTCGACGACAACAGCGATCCGTTTGTATACCACGCGTACGACAGCACTGGCGCTGTCAAGCACGCGGATAACACCAGCCGCACCGATGGCGGTGAACAACCCATGTTTCCCTTTTGGATCTTGCTCTTTGAGCACTCAGCAGTGCTAGACGTTGAGAGCTTCGAGGACGCGCATAACCGCGCAGTGTTTGCACACCGCGTCGATGGTCGTCATGCCAACCGTAGCAGCATTTCAGTGAATCCACCACCTGGGACAACCGCGCAGTACGTGCGACTCGTAACGGAGCGGCCGCGTTCGAGTTTGAACCTCGCGGAAGTAGAGGTGTTCGCCAGACAGAACCACGTGTTGTCGCAGTACCCTGGTGGAACCCCTGTGCGGCCGGTGTTTCACCCTGGGGGTGAGTCATGGTCACCAGAAGAACCATTCCGCTACTCGTTCGGTGGTATGTCAGCCGAGGGTGTTTGGATGTTAGCCATCGCCGACACAGCAGTGAACGGCACCAAGAGTATGCGCGCAAAAATGTCTGCCGGAGGGATCTCGGACTGGGCGCTGCACGTGACGAATGAGGCCGGGGAAACGCGCGCATACTTCATGGACTTCCAGGTGCAGCTGCATGCACTGCCACGCCATGGCACGTTGTACGTTGCCTTGGACCAGACAGAACGCGATCACCTGGACGTGGACGCAAACGGGTTGCTGGACTCTTCTGAGGCAGACGTCTATTTGCGCCGTTTCTCTCCCAACAATTACGATCAACTGCCAGTGCTCACGCGCGAGCGCGAGTTGTACGAGTTTATGCTGGGATTCGAGGCGTTTGGCGGCGTGGAGGTGCTCCAGGACGCCAGCGAGCGCCAGAAGCGGGTGCCGTCGCGAGTTTGCGACCCCACGTGCCTTGCCAAGCTGGGCATGGACCCTTACTTTTATGTGGGGCTGGCGGGGGACACTGCTCTCAAGTTGCTGCGAGTGGTGGGCGACCACGTCGTCAAGTATGTCCCGCAGCCCGGGTTCCGCGGCACGGACGCTTTCACCTACTCCGTTTCCGTGAGCGGCCAAGAGGGGCCGGTGCTGGGCACCGTCCAGCTGACCGTGAAGCGATGTGAAGACCCAGAGTGCCGCATGGCTAGCGTCTTTCTGCACCGTGGCGCACGCTGACGAGCTGCACTAGCAAGGAGCACGCGCCTCAGGCGTAGTCGTCAAGCCCTTTCAAAAGGATATCAATCTGGCGACAGTTGCTGCCGCACGCAGGGAAGTAATGCAACGAGTGACTAAAAAATACACATCACGGCTTCTTTTCCGGTTGGCATGGTTGCACCGGACTGGATTTGCGTCGGAAATCGTTTGGCTGGGATGTCGTTGGCAAAGCAACATGTAACGCGGCGCAAGAGAGTCATGCCCTGCCCCAATCGGCTGGGGGTAGCACGTGAGAATGGAGCGCACTGCACCTGGGGCGATGAAAATCTCGTCGAGGACCCGCCGTCACGTGATCGTCGTGCAATTGTCCAGGAAAAGGTGGGACGAGACCGACTCTATCCTGTTCGTGTTTGCACCTGGGAGCACGAGAAGAACCAATGGGGTAGATGCAGATGCAGTTGAGAGAGGTGAAAGAGAAGAGTGACATTAGCTTGGTCGGGCTTGGTGTGCTGCTAGCCAACTAGTGCTCTCGCAGCCAGCTATGGCAAGCCTTCTGCCTGCCATCCGAGTTACGCGTTGCTGCTAGTATGCAGCTGCCAAACGACAAGTATAAGGCCGCCGTATCCATCCACTCCTGAACAGACATTCCTCTAGAGACTTGCACACATTTCCGTGCCTCTTCACCATGAAAGTATGAAGGTCCACGGAGAGGCAGGGCCTGCTGACGAGCCCTAACCTCAACACGAACGGCAGAAATGGTTGAAGCGGGCGCCAGACGGACAGAAAACGAAGACGCCTAGCACGGGTTCACCATCGGTTTTACCTTGCCAAGCTGTCCGCGCAATAAAAGCTGACGAGCGGACTCTCTTCGGACAGCAAGCGCATCTCCGTGAGCGTGCGTGTAGCGGCGTTGCCAATGCCCAGCGTGCGTGCGTCTCACGTCAGTGGCGGCAAGCAGCACAGCGCCTTGCCAGCCTAATGCAATGTAAAAGCTACGCAGCGAAGCCTCTGAGACTCCTTTCCCCTCAGCTTTGGAGCCCTGAGCTGAGCGCCTCTGAGTGAGGGCTCTTTTTTCTAGTTCGTTCGCTTGGTTTGGCGCGTGAACTGTCCGAGCTCATTCAGCGATTCGCCGGCCCAAGCCTAAGTCCACGTCTTCGACCTCGACGTACTCCCGATTGGACGCCCCGCTTCCTCTATTCACCCTCTCAAAAGCCAGCCACCATGCAGCTCTCGCCCATCCTCACCCACGTCGCTCTGGTCGCGGCTCTTGTCGCGTCCATGACGGAGACCAGCAATGCGCACTTCAACACTGGCAAGGTGTCTGGCGCGGTCACCACCAGTAGTGGGGATTCGTACACGCAGACTGCGGTGGACACCAGTGACTACAAGCATGGCCTCCGTGGTTCCGACTCCGGTGCGGCGACGCCCTGTCCTTCTGAAGACGACAGCGTCCAGTCTGGAACTCCACCTGCCCAAGACTACTGGGGACAGGACGGTGGTGACAGCGACGGTGAAAACGCGGCAACCCCGTGCCCGTCGGACGAAGGCGACAACAACGACAGCGACGACAACAACGGTGGTTCGCCGCCCAGCCAGGGAAGCTGGGGCGATGAAGTAACGGAGACCCCGTCAACCGATGTTCCGGTCACTGAGGTTCCTGAGACGGAGAGCCCCGAAACACCAATTTCGACACCGTCTAGCACACCTGACTCTCCTGACCAGGAGGTGCCGTCGACGGAGGCTCCTGTTGCCACTCCTGCCTCCACCACTCCCACGGGCGACTCTCCTGACCAGGATGATACCTCGTCGGAAACCCCTGTTGTTACTCCTGCGACGACGACTAAGACGTCGAAGGACTGTGCCATGTAGGAATGTGTGATCATTGATGGTTGGATCTTCGGTGTAGTTGCACCATCACATGAGAACGGAACAAGGTTGGCTTTGAAGTGAAGTACATTGGTGATTGCTGTTCGTGCGCCTCGATACATCCCTAAGTTACCATGAGATGCCCAAGTACCGTCCTGGCCCTAGTGGACATACCGTTTTCTGTTTCGGGTCGATGTGTGTGAGCAAGCTCACGCGCAACTAAGACCGCGGAGTTGGCGTCTCCGGGCCCCCGGACTCCAGGAGCCCGAGTGAGCAGGTGCTCGTTCTTGAGGTAGATGTTGCGCGCGGCGTTCACGTCGCGGTCAATCGTCAGGCTGCAGTGTGAGCACGAAAAGACCTTCTCGCTGGTGATGCTGCGGTTGAGTCTCCCGCAGCACGAGCAGGTCTTCGTCGTGTAGTGCTCTCCACACTCGATCACCCTTCCTCCAGCACGGCCCATCTTGTACGACAACAGTGTCTTGAACTTGTAGTGAGACCACGCCAGCATTGCGCGCGAGGTCTTATTGGAGATGCGCTTCTGCTTCGACGTCATGGCTTGCGTCTCGAACGACGGGAGGAGGACTTCCGTGTAGTTCGTTGAGAGCTAGCTGGACACCTTGTGGTGCACGTCTGCGACCAAGGCCTTCACACGACGAAAACTGGCCTTCAAGCGCTTGCCCCTGCAATAACGCTTGCGTTTTGACGGTTCCTTCACCCTGCGGGAGATTACCCGGTCGACTGTGAGGCATCGGCGGAAGATGCACTCCTTCATGCCATCCATGCCTAGCGTCAGTCCGTCGGGGTCGTACATGGTGATGAAGCTCCGAACTCCTGGGTCAATCGCACACGCTCGGGTACCGGAAGTCTGCGCAAACGTCTTGACGCGAGGGACGCAGAGGTAAAAGCACTCGTCGCAAGTGCGCTGCAGACGCACGGAGAACTGGAGTTCTGGCATCTCCTCCTGGATCACAAAGCCGTCGGTCTTGGAGAAGCCGAAGAATGTGGGCTTGAACCGGACGAGACCTCCCGATGACTTGAAGCCTCGAGCCCGTAGCTCGATGGAGGAAGAGTTGTCCTTCTTCGACTTGAATCGGAGTTCTGGGAACGTCGTCTTCTTGCCCTTCTCCTTGAGCGCTTGATACAGAGCCTTCGGCGACTCCAGCGCCTCCGTGAAATCCCGGAATGTCGAGTCCATGCCTTCTTCGGGCACCTCAAGGTGGTGATCGGGAAGGTAGGTCGCCAGCATGCGCTTCCGCGATATCGGGCGGTACTTCGCGACCAGCTCGGACTTCTTGAGCGCGTAGCAGTCCTCTCGAGAACACTTAACAACGCGTCAACTCGGGGCTTCTTTGGTATCACGAGCAGCTGATAGACCAGA